>CABHPH010141631.1:33864-64919 GCA_902168325.1 Peromyscus nudipes | reverse complement strand
TTTTTTTCTTTTTTTTTTTTTTTAAGATTTATTTATTTATTATGTATACAGCATGTATGACTGCAGGCCAGAAGAGGGCACCAGATCTCATTACAGATGGTTGTGAGCCACCATGTGGTTGCTGGGAATTGAACTCAGGACCTCTGGAAGAGCAGTCAGTGCTCTTAACCTCTGAGCCATCTCTCCAGTCCAAGGGGTGATTCTTACAGAGGACCCAGGTTGAATTCCCAGTACCCACAGACACACATGCAAAACACCAATACACATAAAATAAAAATAAATAATTAAAAAAATGTAGTCTCTGTCCTCAAGCTCATATTCTTACTGAGTGACAAGACCAAGGAACAGATCTATTGAATACTTAAAATTACATATACTTCCTGGGTTTTCTGAGATGAGGTATATTTTAGGCACTGTGAGTACTGCCTCACTCTGAATCAAGATCTTCTAGCCAGGCGTGGTGGTACACACCTTTAATCCCAGCACAGAAAAACTTTGTCTTGAAAAACCAAAAAATTAAATATTTTTTTTTTTAAAAAAGATGTCTGCTCCTGAGGGAAAATAGCGACTTGACTTTGTACCCAAATTCCTTTTTCTAAATGCTGAGATATTCTCAATCCTTTCTTTTATTAGGTTGGACCGACAATTACAAGACATAGTATACAAATTAGTGATCAATCTAGAGGAAAGTAAGTTTCTGTTATTACATAGTTATGAATCCCAAAGTCTCTAACTCTGCTAGTTACATTTGACATGTAATTTAGTCTGTGTTTTACCCTTTTTTTAGGAGAAAAAAAACAGATGCATGATTTCTATAAGGAAAGAGGTCTAGAAGTACCTAAACCTGGTAAGTTTGGATGTGTATTGTAATGTAGTCATAGACTGCAGAGTTAAACTGTGTCCTTGGGGTGCTGTCCTTTCTGTTACGTGACACAACAGACCTGGGAGAAGAGGTTTAGTTCAGCTCACAGCTCCAGGCTACGTCACGTCATTGCAGGGAAATGCAGCAAGAACTGGGAGCTGTTAGTCACAGCGTGCTCACACTCGAGCAGAGAGAAATTAATGCATGCACACAGGCCTACTGCCCAGCTCACTTTCTTATGTACAGTCCAAGACTCAAACTCAGGGGATGCACTGCCCACTTTTAGGTTGGGTCTTCCCAGATAGATTAACATAATTAATAAATTCCTCACAGGCGTGCTCAAAGGCCAGCCTGATACAGTTCCTCATTAAGACTCGTCCCAGGTGATTTTAGATTGTATCAAGTGAAAATTAATACTAATCATCACAGGTGCTTTTTGGAAATATCTAGTTACATCATCAAAGAGAAGTATATTGAAGGTAATGCTGCAGTATAACCTAACTTAACAGTCTGTAAGAATTAAGAGGATTGGGTGTAGTGGTGCATGCCTGTAATCTCAGCACTCAGGAAATTGAGTCAGGAGGATTGCTATGAGTTTAAGGCCAGCCTGGGCAACATAATGAGATACTTTTTGTTTTTTCGAGACAGGATTCCTGTATGTAGCCCTGGCTGTCCTAGAACTCACTCTGTAGACCAGGCTGGCCTCAAACTCAGAGATCCACCTGCCTCTGCCTCCCAAGTGCTGGGATTAAAGGTATGCACTACCACCACCACCACCGATGATACACTTTTTAAAAAAAAATAATAAATCAAAAAGTGTGGGGGGGGGAAAATCACAAACAGACTCAGGAGCTAGATTTTGTGGGTTCCTAGAACTGCCACTTTATTAGGTTAGTGACTTTAGGAAATAATATCAGTAACAAACATCTATAAAATAAGGATGAATATGATACTTCATTGAACACGTTAATACCAGCACTTTGAACAACGATGGGCACATAGTAACTTTTATGATATTAGTAACAATATGGAAGTCAGGTAAATTTGGGCTTAAATCCTGATTCTTCTGTTAATTGGTGACCTTAGACAAATTGTTATCAGTTTTTTTTTTTTTGGTTTTTTTTTTGGTTTTTCGAGACAAGGTTTCTCTGTGTAGCTTTGCGCCTTTCCTGGAGCTCACTTGGTAGCCCAGGCTGGCCTCGAACTCACAGAGATCCGCCTGGCTCTGCCTCCCGAGTGCTGGGATTAAAGGCGTGCGCCACCACCGCCCGGCTTGTTACCAGTTTTTTTAAGTGTAGATGTAGTACATTATAAGGATTAAATGAGAGTGCATGTAATGTACATGATATTGTACATGATATTGGTAGCTACCTATAAGTGTTGTTCCTGTTTTAATGAACTCTCTGTGGCCCTGATAAATCTAACACATGTCTGCATTCCATGGTGGAATGGTCCCTGAGCTTACAGCTAATTTTATTGTTTTTCTTTTCTTTTTATTTTTTTTACAATTATATTTATTTAGAGAGAGAGTGTGCATGTATAAGTATTTGTGCAAGTGTGTATATGTATGTACACATGTGTCAGCACCTCACCATATGAGTTTTAGGGGTCAGACCCAGAGGCTTGGCAACAAGCACCTTTACCAGCTGAGCCATTTTTCCCACCTTAAAATCATTGATTTTTGACAGATTAACTGATGTTATTAAGGTAAAGGAAATTTGATCAGGGCTTTATAACAATTTAGTCAACATGGTGTGTAATACTTATGTGATTCATCCTTTAAAAGTCTCAATTTGTGAAAATTTTAATGCTACATCAGCTTCTTTGTTTCTGTCTCAAATAGCTGTTCCACAGCCAGTCCCTTCAAGCAAAGGAAAAAGTAAGAAAGTCCTAGAGTCAGTGTTCCGTATTCCACCTGAACTTGATATGTCTTTATTACTTGAGTTCATCGGGTGAGTAACCTAAACAATCTACTCTTTGCTTCTTTTCGGCGTTTTGAGGCAAGGTTTTATATTGTAGCCCAGACTGGCTTTGAATTCAAGGCAGTCCTCTTGTCTCATCCTCTGCTGTTTGTTTGCAGTTTGTAAACCACCATGCTTGACTTGTGAATTACATTTGCGGGCTGAAGAGGTGGCTCAGTGGTTAAGGGCATTTGCTGTTCTTGCTGAGGACAGGTCCCAATCATGTCACATGGCTTACAGCTGTCTGTAACTCCAGTTTGAGAGGATCTGTGTTGTTTTTAACAAAATCTCAAATTGTTCGATTTTACCAATAAAGACTTGGGGTGAAAGCCTCGCTCAGAGAGGCAGAGAAAGAACCCAGCTGACCTTCCTCCTCCACTGTCATCCCAGAAACCTCTCTCTTCTCCTATGCCATCTCAAACTTAGTGTCCCTCTCTTGTCTTTCTCTCTGTCCGTCCTCCTGACTCCCTCTTACTCTTTGTTTTCTTCTTATTAATCTTGTGTTCACGTCCTGTCAACTGGTTGCTGGCTCTGCCTCTTTGACCTATGGTTGACTTTATTTAGTCCTGTTTACAATATTCAAGCAGAAAGGTCTTGGATTAAAGATGTGTAATAGGACTGAGCCACACCACAACTGCAAACAAGTTTTTCCAGTAAATAACACAATCTCGGGGTTCATGGTGTCATCAAATATCCTGTAACATATTTGACACCCTCTTCTGGCCTTCTCAGGCTCCTGTAGGCATGTAGTGTACATGTATACACTCAGGACACACACATTAAATAAATCTTTTATTTTTAGATTTATGTGTATGAATGTTTTACATGTTGTACCATGTAAATGCCTGGTACTGAGGGAGATCAGAGAAAGGTGTTGGATCTCTTGGAACTGGAGTGTGAGCTGCTATGTGGGTGCTGGGAACCAAACCCAGGACCTCTGCAAGAGCAGCAAGTACTTTTAACTGCTGAGATCTCCAATCCCAAATGATTCTTTACTTTAAAGAAAGAAAATTGGCATTTAACTTTAATGTAGTCAATTTTCTTCGTGAGACAGTTTCCTCATTTAGCCCATAATTTCCTGATTTTTTTTTTTTTTTTTTTTTTTTTTTCAGGGTTTCTCTGTAGCCCTGGCTATCCTGGAACTCACTCTGTAGACCAGCCTGACCCGATCCTCCTGCCTCTGCTTGGAATTCTTTTTGTAGATAGCTGACCTTAAATTCTAGATCCTCATGACTGAGGGCTTCCCAAGTACTGTGACTACAAGCCTGTGCTACCAGGCCTCACTTAAAAAAACAAACAAACCCAAATTAAATCCCACCACTTATGAAATAATGAATTATGGAATATTTAGGGCTCAGAAAAATGTTTAAAAAGTAACACAGTAACTGTAGCACGAATCCTAAATGGTCTTATTAATAAGAACAAACCCGGAGCCAGGTATTGGGATGAACGCTGGAAGATCAGAGAAGCAGAACAAGCCACAGCTACCTCACCTTGCCAATTCCTCAACTGATCCTGTTTCCTCAGACTGGAAGCCTCTGAGTCCTCATCCAGAATGAATCTCAGCTGAACTGCTGCTCAAAAGCCTAAAAGCTTAACAGCTCTAGTTCTGGTCCTCACACCTTATATACCTTTCTGCTTTCTGCCATCACTTCCTGGGGTTAAAGGTGTGAGTCACCAGCCGGGTGGTGGTGGCGCACGCCTTTAATCCCAGCACTTGGGAGGCAGAGGCAGGCGGATCTCTGAGAGTTCGAGGCCAGCCTGGTCTACAGAGCGAGTTCCAGGAAAGGCGCAAAACTACACAGAGAAACTCTGTCTCGCAAAACCAAAAAAAAAAAAAAAAAAACAGTGTGAGTCACCATGCCTGACTGTTTCCAGTGTGGCCTTGAACTCACAGAAATCCAGACAGATCTCTGCCTCTAGAATGCTAGGATTAAAGGTGTGTGTGTCACCATTTTCTGGCCTCTGTATCTAGTGGCTGTTCTGTTCTCTGACTCCAGATAAGTTTATTAGGGTACACAATATTTTGGGGAACACAATACCACCACAGTAACCACTAGTACCCTTTTCTCATAGCAGCACACAAGATCTCAGCATGAAGGAGGTCACCGCATTCAAGGCTAGCCTGCGCTGTGTAGCAGGACTTTGCCTGCTTTTATTCCCCATCCCCCCAAGGAAAACCTGGCCAAGACCATTACTAATAGATCAAAACCAAGCAAGGAACAAAACTATTATTTTTGTTTATAGTCAAGAAGCCTTGACCGTATATATGACTGGTTGTTCCTTCCTCTATAACGACTCTCTGAAGAACAGTTATCATTCATTCCTTTGCAGTTTTTCATGTGGTTACTGAAGTTATTGATCAGTTAATTGCAAGGCACGTCTGGGATGGACACAAGAAAGCTTTTTGTTTTTGTTTTTTAATTAGACTGGGCAAGGTGGCACTTGCCTTTAATCCCAGCACTTGGGAGGCAGAGGCAGGTGGATCTCTGAGTTACATACAGGCCATCTAGGGCTACATAGTGAGACCCTGTCTCATAAAATACCGCCCCCTCAGGAAGTGAAGTTTGGAAAGTTTAAAATACTGTATTAAACTGCCGTTGTTTTACCACCAGGTGGCAAAAGTCACAATTATATTTCTTCCTAAAGATTTAGGTAACCATGTTTTAAAAGTAAAATAAGGCCGTGTGTAGTAACATGCATGACTTTGATAATAGCTCATGTGAGGCAGAGACAGGCAGATCTCTGTGAGTTTGAGGCCAGCCTGGTCTACATATCAAGTCTAGGACAGCTGGACTACCCAGAGACTAGGTCTCAACCTGCCCCTCAAAATAGTAAGTAAGTGTGTGTGTGTGTGTGTGTGTGTGTGTGTGTGTGTGTGTGTGTGTGTGTTTGCTCTGGGTGTGGTAGCACACAGCTATAAAACCCCAGTGTTCAGGAGGTGGAAGCAGGAGAGTCAGGAATTCAAAATCTAGTTCTAGGCCAGCTTGAGCTACATGAGCTCCTGTCTTAAACATAATTTAAAAAATGAGGCCAGTGAGATGGCTCAGCAGGGAAAGTCACTTGTCAAGCCTGTCCATCTGAGTTAGATCCCAGGAACTCTTACAATAGGAGAGAACTGACTGCTGCAAATTGTCTTCTGATCTCCACATGGGCATCACTGTAAATAAAAAGATGAAAGCCGGGCGTTGGTGGCGCACGCCTTTAATCCCAGCACTCGGGAGGCAGAGCCAGGCGGATCTCTGTGAGTTCGAGGCCAGCCTGGGCTACCAAGTGAGCTCCAGGAAAGGCGCAAAGCTACACAGAGAAACCCTGTCTCGAAAAACCAAAAAAAAAAATAAAAAATAAAAAAATAAAATAAAATAAAATAAAATAAAATAAAAAGATGAAAAAAAAAGTCTTTTAGCTGGTCATACCTTTAATCCCAGCACTCAGGAGGCAGAGGCAGGTGGATCTTTGAGTTTGATGCCAGCCTGGTCTACAGAGTAAGTTCCAGGACAACCAGGGCTACACAGAGAAACCCTGTCTTAAAACAAACAAACAAACAAAAACACCAAAAAGTTTTTTTTCAAGTTAAATAAATTGCTGCCTATGAAATGTTTATATTGTTAAGTTTCTTTTGTTTTATGATTAAGCAAGTAATTTAAAGTATTAAATATTGATTAACTTTTCCTTTATTTTTCAGTGCTAATGAAGACACAGGACATTTTAAGGTATTTCATTTTTTGTTTACTTTATAAGAGGATGCTATAGATATAAATTCTGAATCAGACTAGCAACCAAGTAGAGATTATCTTCAATTAAAATATCAATGTTTGATAAGTAAGTTATTGAAATTCAACAGTAATGCTATGTTAGTTTCTCAGAGTAAGAGACATCAAGCAGGGATTTGTTACTGATTCAGAATGTAATATAAGGAAAATAAGTAAATAATTTACAAAACCAAATGCCATGTTGATTGGTAATTCATAATTTTTTTAGGTTTTTGAGACAGGTCTTACGTAGCCCATGCTGGCCTTGAATTTGTTATGCAGCCAAAGATGGCTTTGAACTCCTAATTATCCTGCCTCTACCTTCCAAGTGCTAGGATTACAAGCATGCGCCACCAGGCCCAACTTTAAGGTGGTGACTTTAAAACATTCTAAGAGTCAGGTGTGGTCTAAGCTTGTTTTCCTACCACTTTGGAGGCTGCAGCAGAGGGTCCAAAATTTGAAGTCAGCCTGGGCTATTGGCAGTAAGACTGAAAACAGACCGACAGACAGAAATCCAAAGTGCTTTGTGTAGTTGGTGCTTAGAGTTTAACATGAATTTAAATTTTTATATTTAACATTTTTGGCTGAAGTTAACCTGCCTTAACTTGTCACTTCAAGCATTCACTGAGATTTGAGGTAAGAATAAACTACTTTGTATCATACTACTTTGTTAGTTGTTGAGATATATAGCAAGCTGGAGACACCTAGAAATCTGTAATGTATCTCTGTGATTTAGACTCTGTTAATTTATTAAGAAATGGCAGGGTTGTTTTGTTTCTGGCACCTATATACTAGAGTTTTAAGGGAAAACCCATGGCTGTATGAGTCCCAATACACAAGGCTCAGATACCCATCCCATTGTGACATTTGAAGAGATGAGTAGTTTGGACTAGGGATATAGTTCCAGTTGATACAGTACTTACTTGCCTAGTACGCATGAAGCCCGGGGTTAAGTCCCCAGCACTCCATAAACTGAGTGTGGTGCCTATACCTGTGATCCCAGCACTTGTGAGATACATATCAAGTTCATGGCAACCCTGGATAGCATGAGATCCTGTCTGGAAAAAAAAAAAGTATTGATGAAAAGCATTAGAAAGTTTAATCAGTATTGCCACATTAGGAAAAGGAACAGATAAAGAGGTTCGGTGACTCATATGTCTTCAGATCACTGGCTTAGCTTTTTGTGGTGGTGGTTTTGTGTTTTTGAGACAAGTTCTCATTCCGTAGCCCAGGTTAACCTGGAACTCATGTGGCCCATTCTGGCCTTGAATTCATGGCAGTCTGCTTGCCTCAGTCTCTTCAGTGCCAGGCTTATGTGTGGGAGTCATCGTACCTGGCAACTTTAGGTGTAAATAGAAGAATTGAGACAAGAGGCAACAAGTATATACAATTAAGTTCTGATCAAATTGTGGTCTGATAGGTCGTTATCTTAGTTCTGACTCTTGAAGCTGGTTCAGAGAAGTTCTTATTGTTTGAGGGGACAGTTCAGTTCTCTTGAGATGATTGTTCCTGGCCTAAGATGTTCTCACAATGGGGTGATCTGTCTGTGAGGCTCTGCTGTACCTAGAATATAAGGTGACTGCCCTTTTACTGAAGATTTTCAGATGCCTTTGAGGAATCTGGAATATGATATTGTAAAAGATTACAGCAGGGGGCCAGGAGAGATGGCTCAGCAGTTAAGAGTCTATACTGCTCTTGCAGAGGAGCTAAGTGTGGTTCCCAACACCCACATTGAGTGGTTCACAACTGCCTGGAACTCCAGCCACCTGTGTCTAGAGATTTCTTCTCATTTTAAATTTTAAAAAGAAACTTTTTTTTTTTTTTTTTTGAGATAGGCCTGTAGCTTAGGTTGTCCTTAGCTCATGGCAGTTTTCCTGCCTCAGCTTCTAGAGTACTGGGATTACAGGTGTGAGCCACCATGCCTTACTTTAAAAAAAAAAAAAAGTTTTCTCAGTATGTTATCCAGGCTGTCTCATTCTTAGCCTCAAGTAAACCCCCTGCCTCCGCTCTCCAGTAGCTGGAACTCCAGGCATGTATTACTTGGCTGTGAGGTCAATACTCAAGTGATCCTCTTGTGTCATCTTCTCCCAAGTAGTTGGAGGCACTGCAATGCCTGGATTGTTGTTTTGTCTTCCGTATGTATGTATGTATGTATGTATGTATGTATGTTTGCAACAGGATGCCAACCATAGCTCAGGCTGATCTTGAACTTACAATCCTCCTGCTTCTACCTCTCACGTGTTAGGATTTCAAGCATGTAGTATTGTACCTGACTTCTTTGTTTTACATGCACTTTTAAAGTAAACCAACAAGCTTTTCTATTAAAAATTTTGTTGGCATATTTAAAAGATTTGCAGAATTTTTTCTTCAACTACAAATTGACTCAAATTTATAGCAGTTTTTCTTTTAATAGCCTACTGAATCTTAGCTTTAAAATTTGTTTTAAAGTTTGTAATTTTATGTGTGTGTGTGTATATATATATATATTCAATAATCTGAAAAGTCTTACCTGTTTTTGTAGCCATTGGAAAAGAAGTTTGTGCGTGTTTCAGGAGAAGCAACTATTGGGCATGTAGAGAAATTTCTTAGAAGAAAAATGGGTCTCGATCCAGCTTGTCAGGTACAGTACATGTATGTAAAAGGAAAGGTGAGGTTGCAAGACTACCTTTGACATATTGAAGAATTTTCTCTAGAATCATGTAGTGGCTTTTTTATGATGTAGATACTATGACTGTTAATGGAATGTTGATAAATTGTGATTCCCACCTCCAAAATTACATCTGATTTACCCTCTGTATTAGTCATAGTTCTCCAGAGAAACAAAACTGATAGAATGAATATCAATACAATATATGTTTTGTTTTTTGTTTTTTGGTTTTTGGTTTTTTTTTGGTTTTTCGAGACAGGGTTTCTCTGTGTAGCTTTGCGCCTTTTCCTGGAATTCACTTGGTAGCCCAGGCTGGCCTCGAACTCACAGAGATCCGCCTGGCTCTGCCTCCCTAGTGCTGGGATTAAAGGCGTGCACCACCAACGGCCGGCACAATATATGTATTAAATATATGTAATATATACATATACACATATATGTGTGTATGCGTATATACATATTAAAGAGAGATTTGTTAGAATAGTTTACAGGCTGTGGTCCAACGAGTCCAACAATGGCTGTCTCCTGATGCAAAAGTCAAGGATCTGGTAGTTGCTCAGTCCGTGAGGCTAAGACAGCTGCTCTTCAGTCTGTACTAACACCAGTGAAGGAATGCCTCAGCAACAGGATAGATGCACTTGCCAGTGAGATAGGCTGCCACCAGAAGGTGTAGCCCAGATACCTCAAATGATCCATTTAAGAAAATTCTTCACACTGGTTGGTGGTGGCGCATGCCTTTAATCCCAGCACTCAGGAGGTAGAAGCAGGCAGATCTCTGAGTTCAAGGTCAGCTTGGCCTGCAAATTGAATCCCAGGACAGCCAGAACTGTTATGCAGAGACCCTTTCTGGAAAGACAAAACAAAGAAAAGATATTAAACAAAGACTCTTAACTGCTGAGCCATCTCTCCTGGCCCCCTGCTGTAATCTATTAAAATATTGAGGTAAGAATAAACTACTTTGTATCATACTACTTTGTTAGTTGTTGAGATATATAGCAAGCTGGAGACACCTAGAAATCTGTAATGTATCTCTGTGATTTAGACTCTGTTAATTTATTAAGAAATGGCAGGGTTTCTGAATAGCTCAGGCTGTTCATTCTCAAACTGCTAATGGAGCCAAGGCTGGGTTGAGTTCCAGCTCCTCCTGCCTCTACCTTCTAAGTGCTAGAATTGTGGGTATGCACTGTCATGCTTGCCACAACTCCTATGTATGAAAAAAAAAATACAGTTCCCATCTCCAAAGCTCAAGGTTGGCTTTAAAGGCTTCCTGCTTTGTTTATTTTTAATTTTACTGTTTTACTGTGTGTGTGAGAGGTCAGGGGGAATCTTTGAGACTTAGTTCCCTACCTCCACTATGGGTTCTAGGGATCAAACTTAGTCTCAAGTTGTCGGGCTTGCTTGCTCAGCAAACACTTTTATCTACTGAGTCATTTACCCAACCTATTTATTTATTTATTTATTTGTGGTTTTTGGAGACAGGGTTTCTCTATATATAGCCCTGGCTGTTCTGGGAATCATTTTGTAGATCAGGCTGAGATCTGCCTGCCTCTGCCTCCTGAGTGCTGGGATTAAAAACATGCACCACCATGCCCAGTTTCTTGACCAATATTTTAGATTTATTTTTTTCTTTAAGAGTATTTTGCTTGTCTGTATGTATGTATGTGTACTGTGTGCATGCTTGGTGCTCTCAGAGGCCAAAAAAGGGCATTGGATCCCTGAGAATTGGAGTTACAGACTATTGTGAGCTTCCTTGTGGATGCTGGGAATTAAACTCCAGTTCTCTATAACAGTATCAAGTGCTCTTAGCCACTGAGCCATCTCTCTGGACCCCCAATTTATTATTCTTATTGATAAATAACATCTATGTATTTGTACAACATGTACAGGAATGTTTTGAATTGTGTACACTGTGAAATGGCTAAATTGAGCTAACATAGCATCTTTTCACATTCTTTTATTTATTTTTCCTTTTTGGGGATGTATGTTTGAGACAGAGTTTCTCTCTGTAACAGCTCTGACTGTCCTGGAACTCACTCTATAGACCAGGCTGACCTCAAACTCAGAGATCTATTTGCCTCTGCCTCCTAAGTGTTGGGATTAAAGACCTGCACCACCATACCCAGCAAAAAAAAAAATTTTGACCATTTTAATTTTATATGTATGGATGTTCTTGCCCCCATGTTTATCTGTGAACCACATTTGTACAGTGCCTACAGAGGCCAGAAGAAGGTATTGGATCCCTTGGAGTCTTAGTTAGGGTTTCTATTGCTGTGAAGAGACACCATAACCATAGCAGCTCATATAAGTAAAACATTTATTTAGGGTGACTCGCTTACAGTTTCAGAGGTTCAGTCCATTATCATGGTGGGGGAGCATGGCGACATGCAGGTAGACATGGGCTGTCAAAGTAGCTGAGAGTCCTACATCTTGCAGGCAACAGGAAATGGTCTGAAAGTCACACTGAGGGAAGTTTGAGCCAAAGAACCCTTCAAGCCACCCCCACAGTGATACACTTCCTCCCACAAGGCTACACCTACTTCAACAAGGCCACACCTCCTAATAGTGCCACTCCCTTTGGGGGCCATTTCATTTCAAACTACCAGAGTCCAAGTTACAGATTGTTGGTGAGCCTCAGTGTGGGTGCTGGGTATCAAACCTTGGTCCTCTGGAAGAGCAGCAAATCCTCTTGACCGCTGGGTCAGTCTACTATGCTTTTTAAAAGATAATGAGACACTTAAAATGTCTACTCTCTCAGTAGGGCTCAGTACCTATTGATCTGTAAAATGTGGGTTTGGGACAGAGAGATGGCTTAGCAAGTAAAGACACTTGGATTGCAAGTCTGGTCACCTGAATTCAGTCCCTGGAACTAACATAATGGCAGAAGGAGAAAACTTACTCTATAGAGTAGTCCTTTGACCTCCACACACTCATTGTGGCACACAGGTTCATACACAAATCTCTTTGTTTGGTTGTTTGTTTTGTTTTCCGAGACAGGGTTTCTCTGTAGTTTTGGTGCCTGTCCTGGATCTTGCTCTGTAGACCAGGCTGGCCTTGAACTTGCAGAGATCCACCTGGCCCTGCTTCCCGAGTTCTGGGTTTAAAGGCATGGGCCACCACCGCCCGGCCAACACTCTGATTTTTTAAAAAGTCTACTATAAAATAGTTAAATATAATCTTGAAGTAGTCATGCTAATCTCCCCCTCATGTGTTTTGAAACAGGAAAGTGGTCTGATAGCCCATTGTTTTTCTGTAGGTAGATATCATCTGCGGTGATCACTTATTGGAACGCTACCAGACTCTACGGGAAATCCGACGTGCAATAGGTGATTCAGCAATGCAGGTAGGTCTTGGACTTTATCAGGCCTATGCCGAACAGATTTACTATTTAATGAATGATGAAGTTCTGTGTTGGTAGAGCTGAAGGCATGGCTTAGGGATTAAGAGTACTGCCTGCTCTTACAGAGGACCTTGGGCTACATATTAAGGCTCTGTGTCAAACAAAACCAAAGATCATAAACAAAAACCTTTGAATTTTAATTGAGTGTGGCAAGAAACTATTGGGGAGTTCTGAGCAAAATGAAAGTGACAGTATGATTTACTGTTGAAGAGTGCTAGTGGAGACAGCTGAAATTGCTTTATACAGCCATGTTGGCTGGGTGTGGTGGTGCACACATACCATCCCTTGGTAGGTGAAAGCAGGAGGGTCAGGAGTCTAATGGTGGTCCTTGAATACAAAGCTAGTTTAGGACTGCTGAGCTATTTGAGACACTCAGGTGTGACAATAGGTGGTGTGAGCTGCCATGTGGGTGCTGGGAGCCCAACCTGGCTCCTCTGCAAGAGCAGTCAACACTCTTAACTGCAAAGCCATCTCTCCAAGCTCTAAGAACCTCTCCTTAAAACAACACCTTACCTCCCGTAGAGTTGTTTGGAGTAGGTCACCTGAGCTGCTCCGGAGGCTGGGGCAAAGGAATTGTTTCAGCCCAATAATTCTTGGCCAAGCTGGGCAACACAGTGACACCCATTTTAAAAAGGGACCAGGAGTCTGGAGAGATGACTCAGCAGTCAGGAGCATATACTGCTCCTGTAGAGTTTGGTTCCTTGTACCCATGTCAGGCAGCTCACAACTTCCTGCCAACTCCAGCTCCAGGAGAGTTGACACACCTTTTCTTCTAAGTCTTAAGAAAAAGATCGGAGATGGGAGGCATGGTGGTACAAGCCTGTATTCCTATCTAGCAATTATTCAGAGAATAAGGCTGGCCTGGGCCATATAGCAAGACTCTATCTCCAAAAAAAAGATACATCGGTAGTGAGTTTTTGGTGATGCCACTAAATAAGCAGTTATATTTATCTTGTACTCCTTTTTTTTATTTTTTTATTTTTTTATTTTTTTGGTTTTTCGAGACAGGGTTTCTCTGTGTAGCTTTGCGCCTTTCCTGGAACTCACTTGGTAGCCCAGGCTGGCCTTGAACTCACAGAGATCCGCCTGCCTCTGCCTCCCGAGTGCTGGGATTAAAGGCGTGTGCCACCACCGCCCGGCTCTTTTTTTAAAAAAAAAAAAAAAATTTAAAGAATTTCTTGTTACTATTAGGTTATGAAAAATAAGCCGGTTTTGGTTTGCTCATATTGTACGTAACTAGTTTTCAAAGAACTGAGTAGTCCCTTTTCCCCTTTTCAGGACGGTCTGCTTGTTCTTCATTACGGTCTTGTGGTTTCTCCTCTGAAAATAACTTGAAGACACAGCGTATGTGAGAAAGGAAACACAGTAAGGAGGCTTGCTTCTGCAGGTCTGCATTGCACCAAAGAATCTCAAGAAACATGTAGCCACCACTACTTCATGCTGTTAAGAGCTAACTTCTGTTTTCCGCACCAGAACCCTAGCATTGTGTGTACAACTTGAAACAATAGAATGTATTTGCTACACTAGAGACTATGTAAAAAGCACTCAAAACTCAGGGGAAAAAAACTGAAAACACTGAATTTTAAAATTCCTCGTGATTCCAAATACGAGGAAGTTGCTGGTTGCTTCCCATCTTTGAGGTAGGTTGGTCGTCTGACAGCTAGGATTCTCCAGGCTGCATGGGCTGGGCGGGCATCCTTGCAGAACAGCTCTGCTTTGAATTCAAAGCCAGTCTGTTAAACTGCAGGGTGCACTCAGCACCAAAACTACTGGTCAGTCATTTATATGATCCTGTCCCAAACTTTAAAAAAAGTGATCCTACTAAAGCAATGTTATTTAGCTCTGAGACAGTGGAGAGACTCTCCTGTTAGATATGGCTCTTAACACTCCTTATTACAAGGTGCTTCTTTGTGATGGCTTATTTGAATATATCAGTGCCACTGGGACAGGTATCACAGTGTTCCGACTGTTGATAATGTCACTTGTAATGGCACTGCTTCTAAAGGTAGCAGACAATTTCAGGTGAATTACCAGAAGTTTACAGAGTCCTTATTGTTTCCTCAGTCACTCAGCTTAACTGGTTCTGTGTTTAATGTTTGTTTTCTCACCACTGGGATAAAAAAAGAAGGTCTTTGAGAACCTTGCTTTCACGAAGACTTAATTTTAAACATTATTTTGCCTAAAATTAGCATCTTGATGCTTTCTAAGAGAAATATTTTATAGACTCTTATTTCACAGCAAAATTTCCAATCTGTACAGAAACTTACAAAATTAGACTTACATTGGCAATTGTTTTGTAAAGAGTTTATGAATTGTGCATAAATCTCTTCTGATTTAATAAAAATTTATTTTAGCCAATTTTGAAGTGTGTTGACATTTTTTTCTTTATTTTTTATTGTGTGTGTGCGCGTGTGCTGTAGTATTATGGGAGGAAAGCAAAAAAATCATTTCTCTCCATCCACTGTGGGGTCTGGGGTTCAAACTCAGGTAGTCAAGGCTTGATGGCAACACCTTTACCCACTGAGCCATCTCAGCAACCCTTCACTGGATTTTTTTTTTTTTTCCAGTTTTCCGAGACAGGGTTTCTCTGTGTAGCTTTGCGCCTTTCCTGGATCTCGCTCTGTAGACCAGGCTGGCCTCGAACTCACAGAGATCCGCCTGGCTCTGCCTCCGAAGTGCTGGGATTAAAGGCGTGCGCCACCACCGCCCGGCCCTTCACTGGATTTTAAAAAACAAAACACGGGCTGGAGAGATGGCTCAGAGGTTAAGAGCACTGACTGCTCTACCGGAGGTCCTGAGTTCAATTCCCAGCAACCACATGGTGGCTCACAACCATCTGTAATGAGATCTGGTGCCCTCTTCTGGCCTGCAGACGTACATGCAAGCAGAACACTGTATGCATAATAAATAAATAAATCTTAAAAAAAAAAAAAAAAAAAAAACAACACTTCAAAAGACGGAGTGTCTGAATTAAAGTTAAACATACCATAAATAGGTATTTAATCAACATCTTTACACTCGATGCTGCTGTGTTATGCTAAGCTACTGTGACAATAGACAACTGTAGAGTTCATTACCACTTCAGCTGATGCCAGTATCTATTTAGGGATTACCAAGGCTATCCTCAGGTTCGGGGAGTCACTGGCAGGGCTTGCAGCACTTAGCTTTTTTTTAACTCATAGAGTTATCAAAGCCAGAGGATGCAAATTAAATGAGCAAGGGGAATAGGCACGTCTCCTGGAATTAGGGAAAACCAGTTACAAGTTTCTGGTTGACTTACTCCAGTTGTCGTGCAGGCACGGTGTCTACTTCTCAGAAGTGAGTGTGATGTTTTGTCAACAAGTTCACTGTAGTCGTCACAGTTTTAGTGGGAGTCAAGTAGGCACTAGTGCATTTGTGATTTGGTGATTAGCTACTCATACCCCAGAACCTGCCCACCAGCAAGTTACATTGTTAGCATAAACTTCATGCTGTGGCCCCAAATCTCAGGTGTACACAGGTAATCAAAGCCTGATGAATTAACCCTTTATTGTGTAATATCACTTACCAGAAATCCTGGTTTGTGGGCCAGAGAGAGGGCTCAGTGGATAATATAACGCTGCTAAGTCTGATGACTTGAGTTCAATAACTCAGTGGTAGGAGAGAGCCAGCACCTACAAATAGTTCTGACTGCCACATGTTTGCTACGGGGTGCTCCCATACATATATACACAGATAATAAAAATAAAAAATTTTGATCTGGGTGTGGGGGTTTAGGTCAGAAGTCATTCAGGTGGTCCTCTGGAATTGTCTTTTTTTTTTTTTTTTTTTTTTTTAAAGATTAGGGTCTCTTATCTGTTACCTGGGACTCAATGATTTGGACAGGCTGGCTGGCCAGCAGCCCCCAGAGATCCTCCTGTCTCTCCCTACTGAGCACATACTACCATGTCTAGGTCTTTATGTGGGTGCTGGGGATGGAACTCAGATTCTCATGCTTATATGGCAAGCACCTGCTGACTCATCTCCCTAACCCCTGAGATCCTGATACTAAAGTAGAGATAGAAGCCAGCCAGCACTGGAGACAGGATCTCTGTGAGTTCGGGGCCAGCCTGGTTTACATAGCAACTTCCAGGACAGCCAGGGGCTACATAGACCTTATCTCAAAAGCAAAACAAAACCCCCAAATAACACAAAACACCCCAAAAGTACGTGTGTGCTTTTGTATGCAGGTGCATGCTCCTGTGCATGCATGGGAGCCAGAAGAGGGTGAAGTTACAAGCATTTGCTAGAAGTTTGGATTGATTGTTAAGAGTGCTGGGATCCAAAAACGCTGGTGCTCAAGATTGCACAGAGAGCATCTTTACCCACTGCGCCATCTCACGAGCCCTCCACTATTTGTTTTGAGACAGGGTTAGATATCAGCCCAGGATACATGATACCCTGTCTCAAAGAAGAAGGAGAAGGTTCTCACTTTTTATCTTCATGTAGTGGTGTACAAATGAATGTGATTGTTGGCTTCTCTTCAAAACTAGACTGGAGAAATCTGAATTAATTTCCTACAGAGATTTAATGGTCTTTCCATAAATGAAATGCCATATTGATCTCCTGAAAGTCTGCCAAGCACTTACATAAATGGCAGTCCTACCTCTTTTTTTTTCTGAGAAGGCTGTCACTGTGGTCTGTGCACAAACTCACAGTCCTACTTCAGTCTCCCAAGTACTAAGACAACAGATTTGTACCACAATGCCTGTTGAGTCAGTTCCTTCCTAAAGAATAGGGGGATCTATCCATTAATAGCATGAGATTGATATAGAATCATTTATTTTTCCCTTCTTGCTTTACCTAGATTTGCCACCAAGCAGGAGAGGGGTGAAAATACAGCCTGGGGAAAAACATCTCAGGCTGTCCTGCATTCTGCTTCCATTCTGACTCTAACCTTGATTCTTGGGCTTATCTTTGGACTAGAGTGTCCCATTGAACAATTTCAGGTGCCAGAAAAGCTGCTTTTATTGGGCTACAGCTTGATTGGCCCTGACGGAGGTTGTCTGTCTTGAGACAGAGTCTCTCTATGCAGCTCTGGCTGGTATGGAACTTGCTGTGTAGCCAGGCTGACCCTGAACAAAGAGATCTACTTAATTCTGCCTCCTGGATCCTGGGATTAAGGGCGTGTACCATCACATCTGGCTAGGCATTTTTTACATCATGTAGGAGTCCTTTTGTCCGGAAGTCAAAGATGGGCAGTCCATTTCCTCTTCATTAATTTACATAGCGGACGAGTCTACGTGAGGTAGATTTGTTTTAATATGTACTGCTGGTGGCGCAGCCTGTAGCCCCAGTTACTTGGGCATCTGAAGCAGAAGAATCAAAAGACCCATGAGTTGAGCACCAGCCTGGGCAAAATAGACCTAAACCAGACTTAGTGGCATAGTCCTATAATCCCAGCATGTGGCAGGTGGGGCTAAGAATCTGAATTTGAGGCTAACCTGGGCTAAATAGCAAGTTCCAGGCCAGTTTGGGCTATGGGGTCTTGTCTGGGAGAAGGGGGAAAAGTTAGATGTAGGCTCTTTTTTTTTTTTAAAGATTTTTTTTGGTGGTATATGCCTTTAATCACAGCATTCAGGAGGGAGAGGCTGGCTGATCTCTGAGTTCAAGGCCAGACTGGTCTACAGAGTTTGTTTCAGGACAACCAGGACTACACAGAGAAACCCTGTCTCGGTAAAAAGAAAAAAAAAGATTTACTTTGTAATCGTGTACATATGTATGAGTGTGAGGGTTTCTGCGTATGATTGTGCGTGTAGGTGCCCATAGAGGCCTGAAGGTAGTATCAGATTCCCCTGGAACTGGATAGTTGTCCACCTTTTTTTTTTTTATAGCTGCTGGGAACTGAATTTGTGTCCCCTGCAAGAGCAGCAAGTGCTCATAACTGCTGAGTCATGTCTTCAGCCCCCAGATGTAGGTTCTTTTTTTTTGTTTTTTTTTTGTTTTTTTTTTTTTTTTTGAGACAGGGTTTCTCTGTGTAGCTTCGCGCCTTTCCTGGAACTCACTTGGTAGCCCAGGCTGGCCTTGAACTCACAGAGATCCGCCTGGCTCTGCCTCCCGAGTGCTGGGATTAAAGGCGTGCGCCACCACCGCCTGGCCCAGATGTAGGTTCTTAAACCAGCAAACAACAACAAAACACTCCTTTGGAGTTTGCCCTGTGCAGTTATTAGCAACAGACTAGACCCATTACTGATATATTCCAAATTTCTAGCCTTTATTCTGTGATCTGGGTTACACTCTGCTGGGCACTCTAAAACAGCTCATTAGAGAGCTGGGATGAAATGTCACTCACACACATTGCACAGAGGCCACCTGCTTCATTAGGGAAGCTAGCCGCCATCTGGTCGCTGCAGCGACGCATCAGTGAGGAGGAGAGATGAGAGTCCTCCATGATCAAAACTATGAGGAATCACTGAGGCCCCGCAGAAGCATAAATCTTCAAAAATCTGCAGCATGACTTACTGTTTAATATAATCCCACTCTGTGTGTGTGTGTGCGTGCTTTGTGAGAAAGGATTTATAAATCTTAGTGATCTGCACCCCAGCCTTGGAAACTTGGAAGATTTGAGCACTAAATGCAGGAGCAATCAAATTATCTTCTAGGAGATCGATAAAGGAGGAGAGAAGCCCTTTGATCTCTGTAGCAATCATTCTCTTTGTCTTCTAAGGGATGCAGCGGAGCATGGTAACGTAATAAAAACAGTCCTTTGTTCGACTGGGTTGAGTAGCGTTTCCCCTGTTTAATGGCATATCCATGTGAGATATTTGGAAACTGCAAAATGCATGATGGCATCAATCTAATATGTGTATCAAAATGGAAAACATTGCAAAGGCAGTATGGCAGGTTCTATGAAGGACATATTTTACTTGTGTGCTCTTTTAACGGCTTATGAGTTCCACCTGCCAGTTATTTTCATTTTAAATGACTATTTGCTTTCAGGTGTACAGGCTTATTTGGTTAGAAGAAAAAAAGGTGTGATCTTGCAGTTAGACATTTTTTCAGGATCTTGGCGATGTCTGATATTATAATGAAAGTGACAGTCGAAGGCAGGGGTGGAGCTCAGAAGTAAGCAACATTGTCCGCTTTGTTTTCTTCTATTACGTCCAGGGTGACTTCTGGCTTTTCCTCCAGGTTTTCCTTTAAAATCAATACACTTACTGGGTCTGCTTTCTGCCATCATGAAGGGATTCCTTCTACCTGGGGTAGGCTCAGGGGAAGGTGGCTGTATATGAGTGTCTCAGCTGGAGCAGAAGGTCCACTAGGCTTCCATGACTTTTTTTTTCCTGATAATTTCATAAATGCCCTATTAGTGGGTTTTTTAGAATTGAGTTTAAATTTGCATAACACAAAAAGCAATCTTTTTAGGGCTGGGGAGTTGGCTTGCGGGTGCTTATTCTATGCCCTGGAACCTAAATAAAAAGCTGGGTCAGGAGATGACTTGCTTGTGATCAGCACATAGGAGGCAGAGACAGAGACCTGGAGCAAGCTGGCTGGTTTGATCAACCACAACAATGAGCTCTGGGTTCAGTGAGAGTTTTGTCTCAATATATAAGGTGAGAGCCATCAAAGAAGTCACCTGACATCAAACTCAGGCCTGCACACACACGTACATGCACATGCACACACATGCACAGACATGCACATCAGCCTCCTCCATACATAAAAATACAATAAATCATTTAATTTATTTATTTGAGACAGATCTGTGGATCAGACTATGTAGATTAGACTGGCCTCAAACTCAGAGATCTGCCTGCTCTGCCTCCCGAGTCAGGGATTAAAGGCATGCACCACCATGCCTGGCTTAAATCATTTTAGATTAAATGATTCAGAAGCTAGATGTGGTGGTACATGCCTATAATTCCAGTACTCGGGAAGTTTGAGGCAGAAGGAGTCTGAACTTGAGGCTGCTTGTACTACATAGGGGGATCCTGTCTTAAAAAACCAAAAGAGAGATTTGGTGTACTTACAGGGGTGTGCAGCTGCATCCTCCCTAATTCCAAAACATTTTCCTCCAAAATGAAACCCTGTAGCAACTGACTAGTTACTCTCCATTGTTCTCTCTCTCACCCTGGAAGCTACCAATCTATTCTCTGTTCCAATTGATCCCCTCCCTCCCTCCCTCCTTCTTCCCTCCTTCCTTCCTTCCTTTCTTCAGAGCCTTGTGCATTTTCAGCAAGTGCTCTTCCCCTGAGCCACATCCTACATCTGTTTTTTTTTTGTTTTTTTTTAAAATACATTTAAAACACTGTTTCGTGGTTGCCTTTAAAGCCAGGAGCAGTGGTTCCAGCCCTCTGCTTGAGCTCACAGGTAACATCTAGAACTTTATCCCCATGACTATTTGTGACTAATTTTGGAGCTAATTTGAACTCTGCTTCCAGATAATTGCTTAGCTCTTATACCCACTTTGGCCAGGGCAGTACAATAGATAAGCAGTCTGGATTTATTATCCCTTGAAGATGTGTCCTTTTTGTAACCCTTCTTTCCTCTGGGCCGGTGATGGAAAGGTAACATTCCTTTTGCAAAGCTGTAAGCAATCCTGCTTGTCTTCACTCTAGTTTTAGTAGGGAAATCCCATCCACAGCTATCTAGTGTTTTAGTAGGAAAAGAAGTCATCCATGGTCAACGGGTCCAGAGCCCTGGTTTGTTCTCAGTACTGCTTTTTTTTTTTTAATTTTTAAAAATTTGAGATAAGGGGCTGGAGAGATGGCTCAGAGGTTAAGAGCCCTGGCAGCTCTTCCAGAGGTCCTGAGTTCAATTCCCAGCAACCACATGGTGGCTCACAACCATCTGTAATGAGATCTGGTGCCCTCTTCTGGCCTCCAGTCAGACATGCTGTATACATAATAAATAAATCTTTATAAAAAAAAAAAAGACTTAAACTCGCAGTTCTTAAAAAAAAAGAAAAAAATTTGAGATAAGATTTGTCTGTGTAGCTCAGTCTGGCCTTGAACTTGAAATCTTCCACCCTCAGCCTCCCAAATGCTGGGATTATAAGTATATACCACCCACGCCTAGATTAGAGCCAAGTTTTTTGTTTATTTTTTATTATTGTTGTTGAGATGGGGTCTTATGTAGCCCAGGCTGGCCTCAAGCTTGCTAAGTAGCTGTGGTGGTTTGAATAAGAATGGCCCCATAGGCTCAAGACTTGAATCCTTAGTCACCAGGGAGTGGCACTATTAGAAAGGATTAGGAGGTGTGGCCTTACTGGAAGAAGTGTATCACTGAGGGTGTGCTTTGAGGTTTCAAAAGCCCATACCAAGCCCAGAGTCTCTCTTAGTCTTTGGATCAGGATGTAGCTCTCAGCTACTTCTCCAGCAACATGTCTACCTGTATCGCCATGCTTCCCACCATGAGTTGATAATGGACTAAACCTCTGAAACTGTAAGCCAGCCTTTAATTAAAGGCTTTCTTTTTTAAGAGTTGCCTTGGTCATAGTGTCTCTTCACAGCAATAGAACATCAACTAAGACAGTCCCTCTGGATCCTCCCCCATAGACATCTGCTGGAACTGCAGGAATGTGCCACCACACTGGACCTAGTACCTGTTTTGAGCTTGCACTGCCTTACAGCCCTGCAGGAAGGCAGAAGTTGAGGAAGTCTGCACACAGCAGCTTGCCCATGGGACTTGGTACTGCCAAGGTTTCTGGGCAGGGGAAGCTTCTGTGAAATTTGCAGAGAAAAAGAAGCTTTAAAAAGATTCCTACTCTCTTTGGTAGAACTGCCGCTGCCTCGTAAGCTCTGGAGTTGTAGGCTGGTGCCACCGTGCTCACTGGGAAGAGAAGCCAGCATTGTAGAGTGGGATAGGAAGACCTAAATCTTAGCTCAACCACTTACTGTGTGACACCCTACAAGGATCCAGGCTGAAACCTGCCATTGTGAAGCTCTGCTACCTGGCTCATAAAATGGGTGTACAAACACAATCCCTAAAGTGTATGTGTGAGATTTAATGAGATGATTCTGTTTATTGTCTAGTATGGTGTTTGCCATTTATGACACTAAGTAGGCACTAACAAATAAATGTCTTAAGATGCAGAGAGGGTTGGAAGAATTGGCTCAGTGGGTAAAGCGTTTGGTACTCAAATATGAGGACCCAAGCCCCCATGTAAGAGAAGCCAGGTTTGGTGGCATATATCTGTAATCCCAGTGTGGGGAGGCGGGGACAGCAAACTTGCGGCAGCTTGCTGGCCAGCTAATGTAGATAAATCAGTGATCTCCAGGTTTAGTGAGAGCTCCTTTTTTCCAAAAATAAGGTGGGAGGAATAGGGGAAGACATCTGGCATGGACCTCTGGCTTCCATACATGCATACATGGGCATACACACATACCACATAAATCTTTTTGTTTGTTTTTTGAGACAGGGTTTAACTATGTAACAGCTCTGACTGTCCTGGAACTCTCTTTGGAGACCAGGCTGGCCTCGAACTCAGAGATCCACCTTCCTCTGCCTCCTGAGTGCTGGGATTAAAGATGTGTGCCACCATGCCTGGTGGTTGTGGTGCACGCCTTTAATCCCAGCACTAGGGAGGCAGAGGCAGGCAGATTTCTGTGAGTTCAAGGCCAGCCTGGGCTACAGAGTGAGTTCCAGGACAGGCTCCAAAGCTACACAGAGAAATCCTGTTTCGAAAAACCAAAAAAAAAAAAAAAAAAAAAAAAAAAAAAAAAAAAAAAAAAATGTGTGCCACCAATGCCTGGCCTTTTTTTTCTTTTTGATATAGGGATTCTGGGATCAGACTCTGGTCCTCATGCTTGAAAGGCAAATACTTTGGCCAACCAAGCTATCTCCCCAGCCTTCTTTTCTTGTTTTTGAGACAGGGTATCAGGATGTAGCCTAGGCTGACCTCAAATACACACTTCTCTTACCTCAGCCTCCTGAGTGCTGGGATTCCAGGCTTTCACCATTGTGCTCACATTGCAGAATGTAGGTACTGTCTGTTCTTCACTCTGGGCCCAGGTGACTAGTGGCAACTCCTCAAAAACAATCTAAAAAAGTAGTCAGGGCCAGGAAACCTGTGAGTAAATGATGCTTTCCTCGGGGAACCAATAGAAACCACAGAACACAAACCATGTTGGTAGGATTAATGACTTTTAATTTCTTATATTAACTAATGTCTTACAGTAAGTGGGGGGGGAGGTCAACAGGGATGGGTCAGAGAAAGGAGAGTGTCTTTTCAGGTCCTTGAACTATTGGAGCACGTGCTAGAATGGGAGCTCAGTAGAAGCATCATGTCCTTATCAGCACAGCTTGCGATGATGTGGGTGGGGACAGAGCGGACAGTTCTGTAGCTCTGGTCAAAGTGAGCAGAGACAGGGCAAATCCTGCATCAGATTTGGCACACGAGGCAGACAGGACACGTGGACGCCGCAGTTGGGTGCACGAGGAGCTGACTTTCCAGCCTGCCTCCTTGGGTGGGGGAGGAGTGTGCACACCCCTGCTGAACTCTGAATGTTTCTGCCTTTCCTGGCCGGGGGGGTGGGGGTAGGGGGGTGGGGGGTGGGGGGGGTGACACCAACTGCAGCAATGCGACACTGTTGGGGAAAGGCTCAGAGAGAAGAGATTTTTTTTTTTTTTTTAATATTTGCTGGTGGTGTTGATTGACCAGAAGTGTTTATTTTTTTCACTTTTGGGCAGTAGCATTGTGTCTGGTGATAAAATATCCTATACGTAGCACTCTTAAAAAGCAAGGCCTCTTGAGAACCTAGATAATGGGAAGGGGACTACAGATTCTAGGGCAAGGGTATGAGGAAGCTAATTCTATAGCACTATACAGAAACCAACACAGAGGAGACCTTGGTCTTTCCATTCAGAGACGTACTCACTTCCTGTATTTACGCTACTAAGTCTAAGGTTGGCTTAACCACAGCGTAGGATAACTATCACTGTGCTTCTAAAGTTAAAGTGAAAAGCTACATCATTTAAGGTAGTTTTTTTCCCTTCTAATTAAGTGGATTTGGACAAGCTGAAAGCCTAAAATCTAGAGATCTTTTTTATTTTTTAGGAAAATCCTTAAAATGAATCACTGCCATTATTATCTTTTTCTTTTTTTAAGCTACAGATGTGAAAGGGCATAACGGGCAGGGATAAGTCATTACACAAATCACAGAATGGCCAACATGCATCTAATCTTACCCACGGAGCAGAGAGTGTTAAAGGGAGGGAGTTCTGTTCAGGAGGAAATACTACACTAGCCTGTCTTCTCTCCTCTTGGGTGAGAGAAAAGGAAATAAGGATTTGAGAGGAGAGGAAGAAATGTGCCCGTGAGAGAAACACCTATCCTTTGTGACTGAGCTCTATCAGAGTGGAATGGGGTAATGGTGTCTGGACCACTGGTTTGTCCTCGGCAGTGACTTTATGTTTTTAGGCATCTACGGGAAGACTCTACAGCTGGGTACTGGCGGGGTATAGTGGATAAACATAGGCATTAACTGCAGCTCACAGCGAGTGATGACCAGAATTAGCACCTTCCTCTGCACCTGAGTCACCTGTCACTATGAAGCCCGAGCTGTGGGGGAGAAAGCTGTGTTCTTGGAGAACTCCTCTTACTGCTCCAGGAGTGCCGTGTGCCCCGTCTACGGGTGCCTTCCTACTGGAGAAAGTAAGGATTCAGTATTAAATATGACATTGAAGCCTTACAGACATTCTACAGCGGTGATAGGTGGTGTGGTTCGGAAGTAAGCAGTAGAATAAGTCAAGTGCATTCCCTCTTAGGCATTAACTTTTTTTTTTAAGCAATGGGATTACATTTTTTGGCTCGAAATGGTGCTTTCTTCTATATTTGACTTCTCGGTTTTCTTCGTAGATATTACCGTTTCCTCCAATGTTTCTTCAAAACTTTCCGATATCTTGGATGTCTTCTTAGAGGCGTCCTTAGAAGCCCCTTCTTCCTCCTCTTCCTCCTCCTTTTTAAGTGACAGCCCAGTGGATGAGGCTTTGGGGGTTGCAGAACTAAGGATTCTGGGAGGGAGCAGGTAACTGGGATTGGGAAGTGGATTCAGGCCAGAAATGCTCAATGCACTGGTGCTGAACCGCGTCTCTTCACCTTCCAGCAGCTTCCTGTAAGTTCAACAGAGAGAAGCTCTCAGGAGTCAGGCCATGGATTTGTTTAAAGAACTTAACCCTCCAGTCCTTTTTCATTTTAGAGACTCCAAAGAATACTGCAGTTTCTCCGTGAGCCTGAGGCCAGTAATACTGCATGGAGCTTGAGATTAGTATGCACATGTATGGATTCTCTCTCTCTCTCTGCCCCCTCCAATATCAATGTTGTTTAAAGTATTGTCAAGGGAAACCTTTCCCATTCACAAGCTGTTTTCCTGCAGGAAAACAAAACCATCCCTCGGCTACATTAGACACCTATTTTTGGCAATTAGAGTCCACAAAGCTCTGGAGAGAAGTAATTTCCCTAATTAACACCTTAACTGTAAAGGGGAAAGGAAGTGAGAAGTCCACAGAGGAGGGAAACTAACTGCCTAGTCCAGCCCACACTTGCGACCTGTGCCCTTTCCATGTGTGAAGGAAGGTGTGAAGGGAGTGAAAGAATCATCACTTAGACACAACTTCAGGCACCAATCTCCACTCAGCCTGGACTAGACAGTACAGATCAGATGGCTCCACTCAGCCTAGACTAGACAGTTTAGATCAGATAGCTCTGTTATCTTGTTTTTCATAACTCTAGTAGGGTTTTGCTGTTGCTTCTTTAGTTGTACTTTTGTTTTTGGAGACAGGATCCCATATAGCCCTGGCTGGCCTTGGTATGTAGCTGAGGTTGGCCTTTAACTCCTTACTGTCTTACCTTCACCTGGGATTACAGGTGTGTACCACCACGTCTGGCTTTTAACTCTAATAGTTTTTAATTATTCTTTTTCTAAAATAAACTCAAGATACTATTAAATACTGTGGGGGCGGGCCTTATCTTGAAGTAGGTGCTATACATAGTGGAAAGGAGAAAGAAATGTGTTTGCTTCAGTAGCACATATACTAAAATTGGAATGATAGAGAGAATGCTACCATGGCCCTGGCACAAAGATACCATACAAATTCATGAAGTGTTCCATATAAAAAAATGTCCACACTGCTGGGTGGTGGTTGTGCATGCCTTTAATCCCAGCATTTAGGAGGCAGAGACAAGTGGATCTCTGTGAGTTCGAGGCCAGCCTGGTCTACAGAGCGAGTTCCAGGACAGCCAGAGAAACCTTGTCTTGAAAAACAAAACAAAGAAACAAAAAAGTCCACACTGATCTGAGGTTGAATCTGAGGGTTACCATTTCTTCATGACTTTGAGTAAGTTATAGTATTTCAAAAAACTGTACCTGTAGTTACCTTTTATAATAAAAAGGTAAATGTTCACTTCAGCTGTGCCTTGAACAGATATCTAAGAGAAAAACCTCAGCTTGGATCATTTTCAGCTTGGATCACTTTCTGTTTAATTCACTTTTTTTGTTTGTTTGTTTTGGTTTTGGTTTTGGTTTTTTTTTTTTTTTTCCAGACAGAGTTTCTCTGTGTAGGTCTGGCTGTCCTAGAACTTGCTCTGTAAGCCAGGCTGGCCTCGAACTCACAGAGATCCACTTGCCTCTGCCTCTAGAACGCTGGGATTAAAGGCATGCATCACCACCGCCTGGCTATATTTTTATTTTTTAAAGATTCATTTTTATTACTTTTAATTGTGTGTAGTGGTGTGTGTGTTTAAGCAAGTGCAAATGCCTGGGGGAGGCCAGAGGCATCGGATTCCCCTGGAGCAAGTTATAGGCAGTTGTGAGCCACCTGATGTGGGTGCTGAGAATCAAACCCAGGTCCTCTGTAAGAGCAGTTTGTGCTCTTAACCACTAAGTCATCTTTCAAGCCCCAACCCCTATTTTCATTGTTTTGTTCTTGAAGACAGAGTTTCTTTGTGTAACAGCCTTGTCTGTCCTGGAACTCACTCTGTAGACCAGGCTGGCCTCAAACTCACAGAGATCAGCCTGCCTCTGCCTCCCTAGTGCTGGGATTAAAGGTGTATGCCACCATGACAGATTCTAACCCCTATTTTAAACTTAGAGTCTGACTGATGTTCATTTTGACCTCTAGAAGCCTGTGTTACCTTTTAAGAGCCCAGCAGAGGTATGTAGAATACTCTGGGACTAGCAAGGTGAATCTAGGATATATTCAAGTAGAGGGACTGAAGGGTCTGCTTATCTGGACTGGATAGTGATGCTCTCTCCATCCTCCCTCCCTGGTCAGAAACAGACCACATGGAACCACTTCCGCAGTAACACTGCCCCTGACGAGCATGTGATTTGCTAGGGTGAACATGCCCTTTTGTGTACCTGTAAGCCGCTATCTCAATGTCAAGAGCCATCTTGACATTGAGCAAGTCCTGGTATTCCCGAAGGTGGCGAGCCATCTCACTCTTGGTGTTCCTTAGGTCATTCTCCAGCTGCCCAATGCTGTCCTGGAAAGTACATATCCAAAGTATTTAGACCAAAGTAGCAAACATTCATTGACATTTTCACAGGGCAGGATCGAAACCCTGACTACACATTAAAATCTCGTAAGGAACTGATAGAATACCTGCACAGCAATCTGTGTCCAGCCTAGGTTCTGTTTCATTTGCTCTGGGGTAGGGACTCAGCATTTGCATTTTCCCCCTGAAAGACCCTTGGGAAATTTAAATGCATACTGAAGGTTGGGAACTTCTACCAAGGGACACATGGTTTCACGGATCCTTCCTTGATTGTGTATGTATATGTATGTATGTTTATATGTCTGTGACTGTGACTATAGGTACCCACAGAGGTAAGGGATATTCTGGAGCTATAGTTACAAGCAGTTGTGAGCCACCTGATGTAGGTGCTAGGAACTGAATGTCCTCCAAATGAGCAGCACACACTCTTCAACCACTGAGCCATCTCTTCGGCCCTATATATATAATAAAAATGTAATGTTGGATAGATGGTTGCATAGTCCTCAGAGCACCAGCTTTTAAAAAAAATGACAATTTTGAATTTTTGTACATTTATTTATTTATTTATTTATTTATTTATTGACTTGTTTATGTGTGTGGGCATGTATGTGTCACCAGGGATATGTGGAACAGAGGACAACTTGTAGGAGTTGGTTCTGTCTTCCTGCCAGGTAGGTCTTAGGGATAAATTTAGAGTCTAGGTATCAACTCAGGCTGTCAGGCTTGGTGCTAAGTGCCTTTACCTGCTGAGCTATCTTTCAAACATCCTTCAAAATGATAATTTATATAAAACCATTTTAAAGTGGCAAATACCACTTATTATTAGGACATGAAACTAATACAGTCTTTCTCAGCAATCAAAGTTGTAAAAATGATGTTATTTTTCTATGATTTCATGTCTGTTATCTTTTAGATATATTTGGGGTGTTTATTTCTACCCCAATGGTTCCAAAGAGCAGTGTTTGTCTTGATTTTGCAGTTTATTGCTTTTCTTTGTCCTGAAAAGTGTTCTGATGGGTGCTAGGCATCCTTGACAGAGCCTGACTCTAGTGGTCTCCCATCTTTATCCTTCCTCAGACTTGAAACCCAAATGAGGAATTGTTTCTTTTGAGAACCATGTTAAGGGTGGTTAGGCTGAGCATCAGTGGGGCCAACTTCTGAATGTGTGATTTAGAGGTAGATGTTCGCCTTATCAGCAGGTTAATTTGATCGTTTATTAAAAACTGCTTTTATTTCCCAGCTGTTTTTGGAACAAGAGGTTTCTGGGGAGCCGAGTTCTAGATAGGTGAGGGTTTCTTGCATGTTATACATCTCACATGGCAACTTTATGGATCAGAGTGGACAGAGAGTGGAACCCAGCTCCTTCCAGAACAAGCTGATTGAAGTGCTGGCTGCTGGTGGTTCACCAAGTCCCAGTCTCTTTGTTTGTACACTCCTCCCCGCACTGGACTGTCTGGCTGCCCTTCACAAGGCCTCCAAAGATGGCCTCCAGCGGGAAATGTGAGCAGAACGCTGCAGTCTGCCCCCTCCCCCAACCATGCAGCTGCTGCTGGCTTAGCTTGGAGAACAGGAGAGAGGAGGCACTCCCTGCCCCAGCTGGGATCTCTCCTGGAGCAGCTAAGCATCTGGCCCAGTGGTGGAAGGAGGCAGGTTGGGAAGAAGACAAAGCCTGGTCACACTAGCATCTGCAGTGAAGAAAAGGAAAAACCGTGTGCCCATTTCCTTACTTTGGGGTGGAAAGGGGAGACCTCAGCCAGGCAAGCCAGAGTGCAGGCCATACAGAACTAGTGCTGTGCATAATCAGTTAGATGGGGAGGAGGTTTTAATGTGTGGTCACCCACAGGAACCCACGTCCTTATTCTCACTCCTATCTTAGCTTTATCCTTGTCTTCCATCACCCTCTGCCATCATATTTTATGAGAAAATGTGGTTTAGGTCAATACACTCCACAGTCAGTCTGAGAACAAACAACAAACGATATGATCTAACACTTTCATTGAAAATGCACATTCCTAGCAGGGTGTGGTGGGGTATGCCTACCAAGAAGACCTTAAATTCAATCCCAGTTTAGGCTACATAGGGAAATCCCATCTTACAAAATGGAACAAAAAGTATGTTCTTGGCCCTACCTAAGAAATACAAAATCCATTTCTTCAGAAGGTCAGAGAATCTCTCTTTTAAAAAGCTGCTCTGTGGTCTGGGTGTGCCATGGAGTTTAGATCACTGAATTAAATCTATCCTTATTAAGAAGCTATTGTGGTGGTCAAGGTGACAGCATAGGGTGAGATGTGGGCGGGGAAGGAGGGGGGAGGGAGACCAGATGGAACAGCTTTGAAAAAATGAGATTTCCCCTCCCACCTTGAATCCTAATTTCAGAAATGGATCTATCAAGCTATAGATTTATACGTAGCCACTGCTGCCTCTGGTCTCCCGAGGGCCAGATCCTGCCTGCTATTTAATTAGGCTGGGCTCCAACCTCATATTGGAGAAGAGGGTAGCCTTGGCATACCTCCCTGGAGGGCATTAACCAGCAGTGATCTTGACTGCCCATCAAGGTCTTTCAAGGAAAGCTTTGGCTTTCTAAGACACGCCACAGCACAGGTCTGAAATTCAGTTCCCACTGAGATGGCCTCGGCTTGAGATTCTAACGGTAGTGCCCCATCTATGTGGAGGCCAGAAAGTCCTCTGTCAGAACTGAAAGGAATGCCTTGTTCCTCTAGGCGAAGCATGGCTGCCTCTGGCCTGCACGGCAGCAGCCCTGTTCTGTGAGCTCACTGTGTCACCCTGAGTCACTCTTTGTCCTTTTGAAAGTATATCAAGCGTTCTGTCTTCAAATAGGCTATCAGCTCTCTGGGGCTGGGAAAAGGACTTTAATCGGCGTTTTCTCTTGTCTTTGAGAGGGCTGAAAGCTTGCACAGGGAAAATGTGCTCACTGTGAGTCTCTGCACCAGAAGGGAAAACAGGGAAAATGTGCTCACTATG
>CABHPH010141631.1:14340-33854 GCA_902168325.1 Peromyscus nudipes | reverse complement strand
CTATGAGTCTCTGCACCAGAAGGGAAAACAGGGAAAATGTGCTCACTGTGAGTCTCCGCACCAGAAGGGAAAGAATGCCTCCCACTACCACCGCGGTGAAAGGGAGTCGGGCAGGAAGACAATGGTTTCACGGTGAGGAGGCTTTCCACCTCGACCAGGGAAACAAGCAGGGCGCGGGCCCAAGTGTCTGCAGGCCACGCTGTGAGCCCCACCCCAGCATTGGCTCCCAAGGGGCAGGAAATAGCTTTCTGTTGTTTGGTCTCCTCCTCCACTCCCTCCGCAGGTCCACTGAGGCTAATGCTGATGGGGACAGCACTCAGAGCCTGCAGGTTCTCTTACCTTTTGTTTCCTTGACCATGTCTGGAGACCATACTGTTTTCTAACACAGGAAGCCTGTATTTAGAGCTAACAAGCCAGGCAACATCATCACCACCTCTTAGAACCAGCAAAAAGAGGGCAGAGCTAAAGCCCTAGTCAGCCGGCAGTTTGGGGGTAAGTTACCCTTTGTGTAGAAATATTGGGCTAGTCCTCAAGAAGACTACCTAATTCAACATTTGAGGCTTCTGGAAGAGAAGAAATCTTAATTAAGTGTGATTGATTCAGATCATCCAGGGCCTTGGACATACTGAAAAGCTCAACTTACAGATTTTGTAGCAAAAAAAGAATATTTATTTGAATAATAATGTAATATCAGACTAACCAAACATATTTCAAACAGGCCTTTTCCCTTTATGAAAGGGAGCCATTCACAATGGACAGTAAATACCTGCATATCAATAAATTCTTTAGCTTTGGACTAAAATGGTACTTTTGAAATATTATGCCATTTCCTGGTTCTGTTTTTAGTAATGTCCCCCCAACACATTAATTTATCAAATGTAAAATTCAATCCAGCTAAAATAATTTGAAATTTCTGAATTATAGACATTGTATTCAAAAGAGCTTTTATTGTTCCTTGTACTTAAACCATGTAATTTGTATTTTTTCTATATTTTCATTCATCCTGTCTTCTTTCTCTGTGCCCTTTGTAGTCACAAGCCTCAAATATCCAATGTGGTGAAACTGAGGACACAGTGGCCTTTGTTGGGAAGGAAGAGCCAATCGTTACCTTCATAGAGCTTATAGAGCAGGGAAATTGAAAAAAAAAAAGTTGCCTATAACAAAGAAACCATCTCTGTAATTTGCCACATGCACTTAAGCTGAAGAAATATTAAGGTAATGGGACCTTTCAAGTGAGACCACACAGCTGTGGAGCAGATTAAATGGTTTTTGTTAAGTGCTAAGCCATCCATGGAGGCGAAAATTGATGCTGTCGACAAGATGAACTTTGACTTTAGGAAGCCAAGACTGATTGTATTATAGAACTAAAAAATAAATAAATAAATTGAAGCAGTTAATTGCCTCGAGGCCCAGAGATTCCTAACTGGGACAGTTTGGAAACAATGCAGCAGGAGACATTTCTGAGGCGGGAGGAACTCGAGATCAGCACCGCGGACAGCGCCCAGACAGTCTCCACGCGGAACTGTCAGAACTGTCAATAGATGGACCAGGAAACCGCGCGCGTGCATGCGTGTGCGCGCGCGTCGCGGGTTTGGGAGGCGCGGTAAGGGTGGGGCAAGGCAATTGTCACTAGCTTACTTATGCCAGCTTTCACTCCTTTTTAGAGCAAAACTCAAGAAAATGAGCCCAGTTCCCAAACGTAAAGCACACCATACTCTATAAATATCAACTCTAAGGCTCAGAAAAGTCCTTTCAAAGCCAACTAAACAAACCAGATACTTAAGGACCGGACCACACGAAGGCTGTCACCTGCCCCCTCTGGGCTCGTCAGAGGGGTTGGGACTGTTCTGCTAGTGTGTTTATACTCTTGATCACAGGAAGGCACGGTTAGATGCTTTGGACTTCCAAAAAAATTAAAGACTTCTTTGTTAGAAGAGTTCAGTCCGGAGACTAGGGTGGGGATTGTAGTTCGGTTTACAGCATACGCCTCGCATATGCATGAAGACTTGGGTTCGGTCCCTAAAAGTCCCCCATCACCCAAAATAGAGTGCGGAGACATTAAGGGGTTGAAAGAGCTTCCAGGGCACATACAGTTCACATTTGAGGCTGCATGCGTGGGACCGTGATTTTTTTTTGTTTGCTAACACCTCCAGCCAACACTCCCCTCTCCTCCCTTCCCCTCTCCTGGTTTCCTTAGGTCCCCATTTTACAGGGAGTGCAGCTATGCGCGGAAAAGGACAGGGCAATCTTTCCTATGCAGCATCCCAGCCCTTACCTGGTAGCCGGCCACCTCAGCGCTGTGCCGCTCCTCCAGTTCCAAGATCTGCCTCTCCAGGGACTCATTGGCCCCGCGCAGGCCCTCTATCTCAATGGTACGCGCCTGGAGCTGGCGCCGGTACTCGTGGATCTCCTCTCGGCTGGCTCGGATGGCTTCGGTGCTGCGCGCCGCCTGCTCGTTCAGGTTAGCGAACTTGGACTTGTACCACTCCTCGGCAGACTGCAGGTTCTTAGCGGCCAGAGACTCATACTGGGCGCGGATCTCCCTCAGCGCCGAACTCAGGTCTGGCTTAGCCACAGCCACGTCCACCTCGGCGGCAGCCTGCGAAGACGCCTGCAGCGTGGCCAGGAGCTCGGCCACCTCCTCGTCGTGCACCTGGCGCACGAAGGCCAGCTCGTCGAGCAGCGACTCCACCTTCTTCTCCAGGTCCAGGCGGGCCAGAGTGGCGCCGTCCACGTCGCGCTGCTGCGCCTTCAGGGCGCGCTCGGCGCCCTCGCGCCCGCGGCTCTCCTCCTCGCAGCGCGCCCGCAGCCGCTGCACCTCCTCGGCCAGCCCGTCCCGCTCCAGCAGGGCCTGCGCGCGCGCCGAGCTCGCCTCCTCCAGCTGCGCGCGCAGGTCGCGCAGCTCGCGCTGGAAGAGCTCGCCGACGCGCGACGGCTCGGCGTGGCGCTGGCGCAGCGCCGCCAGCTCGGCCTCGAGTGCGCGGTTCTGCGTCTCCAGCTGGTGCACCTTCTCGATGAACACGGCGAAGCGGTCGTTGAGGCCCTGCAGCTGCTCCTTCTCGTTAGTGCGGATGATCTTGTACTCGTTGGTGCGCGCCGCCGCCTGGCTCAGGTCTAGTCCGTCGGACGCGGGCAGCCGGCGGTAGGCCAGGCCCAGGCCGAGAGACGAGGCCGAGGAGCAGGCGGCCGTGGAGGCCACATTGCTGCGGGACAGCGACTGCGAGCGGAAGCTGCCCGAGCCTCCGGGCCCGGAGAGGCGCGTGGACAGGCGCGAGCCGTCCCCGAACACCTTGCGGTAGGAGGAGGAGGAGCACAAGTAGTGCTCTGATCCGAAGCTCATGGTGCCGGGGTCGGGGCCGGGCGCACGGCTGCGGCGGGACCTAGCGAGGACTCGAAGGTGCGGCAACACTGGGCGCGGCGGGGCGGTGTGCGGGGCTTTTAAGGCGCGGGACTGGGGCGACGCGCTAGGGGCGGAGCTTCATCTCCCGATCTAGCGGGGAGAGGAAGGGGGGCCTGTGGGGGCGGGGAAGCGCAGTGCCACCGCAGCTGCGCGCCACCCACTTGGGCCGTCTGCGTGCGAGCCGCTCCCTGTCCGCAGCGCCTGTGCCCCAAGAATCTGCCTTGGGAAAGACCGGAGGGGAAGGGGGTGCCCAAACAACCTGGACTTCCCAGTCAGAGAGCACTCAGCGCTCTGGTGGCTTCATAGCGTGTCCTTCCCTTTGCCTTTATCCCTCATGGAGAGTAGGTGGTCTGAAAGGTGTCCTCTACTCTCATCTGCATCCCAGAATTCTCAAGGGTGAGGCCTTATTTTTGTAGTGCTCCCTCCCACCTCCCGGGACAGCGGGCATCCCTTTCTTTATCTCCCGTCTTAGGGGTCTCCTGCTTCTCAGCAGGAAAGTGGGTCCACTTCAGAGAGCATCCCTCCGCAGCCCCAGGAGATGGTAGGATTCTCAGAAAGCTTGAGATGCTGGGGTCATCGGTGAAGAACATGAGCCCGAGTTTCTGAGGGTGCGAAGGGTTACAGAGAGGGAAGGGGCCAGTTCTGGAAAAGGACAAAGCTCTGAGAATTAGCAGGGTTCCTCTCTAGGCCTCTAACGATGGCGTATGCCAAGACCGCAGACTGGTAGAAAAGAGGATACAGGCTTTGGTTTAAACAAAAAACAACAACAACAAAAAACACATTAGATTTTAAAATGTTTCAAAAATGGGTTTTTAGCCATGAGGTTTTATCTAAAATGAAGCTGGATTGATTTTGGCTTTTTAATGCCTGCAACCCTGCCACTCTTTTGAAAATAGGAGCTAGGATGACTACAGTGGGTGGGAGTGAGGTGCCCTTTGTTTAAGTGACCTGTTTCCCACAGTCCCCATCACTGTCCAGAGTCACATTTCTTAACCCATTATTTCATCTCTCTGGCCCTGTATGCATTTGAGATTCTAAATTCTGAATTAGGCAGGAGAGCCATTTTCTGTGGGGATCAATCTTTGAACCAAAGATTCAGTTCCGAGAATGAGGCAGAAGAGCACTGCTGGCCGAAACGGCCCCCCTCACCACACAGAAAGGACAAAGAGTCTGAAAGACAAGGATAGATTGTCTGAGTTTACCGTGCAGCCACTCAGGGAAATGTGAAGCTTTTTGCTTTGCAGTTCAGAATTCCAAACTTTTGTTTGTTTTGAGACAGCTTTCTCATCCTGCTTCTCCAGTAGCTCAAGTTGGTCTGGTGCTCACTCTCCAGTCTAAGGTGGCCTTAAACTCTCAGCAATCGTCTTGGCTCTGCGCAGCCCACCACAACTGGCTCTTCCTGCCTATTTTGATCTTTCACTTTGTGGGAGGGATCCGTGTTACTTGTTCCTTTAGGACTCTAAAGGTAAGAGAAAAAGAATTTTATGAGACTTCAGAACACATTCCCTGGCTTTATGCCACAGCTGACCTGTTTCCTTATCATTCACCTAAAGGCCTGAGCTAAAAACAATCGGGGGTCTTTCGGGCTCCAAAAGACCCTGGGAAGTGGATGCTGGAAGAATGCTAGCCCTGGGGAAGAATTACTGTCTGTCAGTCATTGGACCAGCACTCTGTGTAGTGTTCCTTCCTCTGGCCATTTTTTCAAGGTGGCTGTCTTTCGTGTGTTATGGATAAGACACTGAGGCTCAGGAGCAGCGCGTTTGCCCAGTGTCACCTGTGAGCAAAGGCATGCATTCTTTCCTCAATACATAATTCCTCTTAGTGTGGCCAAACTCTTGTCACTTTTACAGGCAGGATAGGGCTAAGTGGGCTTCAGAGAATTTTGGCCAGTAACAAATGATCAGGTTTATAATTCGAAGAACGCTGGACTCAGAGTCCGAGGTAACGGGTTTGAATTGTGTCTCTTTCACTTACTGTGTGAGAGTAACAGCACCCACCCCTCCTGAGTGGTGGAAGGTTGACTCGATGCACGTGGTGGTGCTTTTTAGTCTGTTTCTGGATAAGGAGTTCCTTGTCATCAGCATTTTTTAAAAAATATGTATGAGTATGCATGTGCACCACTTATCTTCCTGGTACCCTCCGAGGCCAGAAGAGGGTGTCAGATTCCCTGGAACTGGAGTTCTAGACAGTTGTGAGCCACCAGGTGGGTGCTGGAATTGAACCTGGGTCCCCTGGAAGAGCAGCCAGTGCCCTTAACTACTGAGCCATCTCTCCAGCATCATCACCTTTTTTTTTTCCTGGTGGGATGCTGCTTCACATCCACAACAGACGGCATGAGCAGGATTTGAAGATTGTAGGAAACCATCACATTTTCACAGGCTTCTAGAATGCTCTTTGGGAGAGGATACAGACAGCCCTAATTATGGTGCCTTTGCACGGCTGCAGAGAGTGGAAACCCAGTTAGAGCTTCCTTTGCACTCCAATCCCACTCATTCATGCTTCTTGAGACTACTAGGATTGTCTCATGTTCTGGGTGGAATTCCACTCTTCTTTTCCTTTCCATCCTTCAATCAAAGCAGGGCCCCAAACACAGATGTACATAGAACAGGAGAAAAGTGAAGCAGAAGACTTAAAACCCGGCAAATGGGCAGTGCGCTTGAGAAGTTAAGGGTGGGCTCCGTTTTGCACTTTATCAACAGCTTGCTCAAACTTGCCTCCCTTTCTGGGCATCCCACTGTAGCTCAGAGGTTTGGCTTTAATGATGTTAACACAGGACTATCCTCCGGGGAGTTATCTTGGCTGCACCTCATCCATACCTCCTTCCAGCTGGCCAGATTTCCTGAGGGAGTACCCTGGCTGTGCCAGGACTGTGTCTTCCTCTTCCTGTCAGCACCCAGGCCCATGGAGTTGTAGGTCAGCCGTTCCCACTTATCCCTCACGCCACATCCTCCACAGTCTCTGCCACTTTTGGCAGGCTGACTGTTCTCCTTGGCTTCGATTCTCAGACTCCTGTTCTTCCCCATGAGCTCTGTTTTTCACATAGTAGGTTTTCCAGAGTCAGGTAGACCTTTGGCAAAGATGTTTTGCTGAGAGATCTACATTTGTGTCATGGTTCTTCCTAGCCATGTGACCTTGAACATATTATTGCTTTTTGCTAAACTTTAGCTTATTCATCTGTAAAACTGTCCATGTGAGTCATCTCCAAACTTGACCGATCTTCAGAATTACCTAAAAACTTAATATCAGATCCTTGGGCTTCACCCAAGACACACTTTTCAGTGGGTCTTCACTTACCGCTCAAGAGGTTGTTGTGTGGTATAGTTGAGATTATATGTACCAAGTGGCTATCTCAAGGCCTGCTGTGTGACTGTTCAGTAAGCGCTGAGATCAGAAGTATCAACTGCATTCATTCAGCAGATAGTCACTGAGTGTTTACTATGCACCAGGCACTGGAGCAGGCGTGTAGGGGTGGAGTGGGGTTGGGGAGGATGTAACCATGGCCTCACCTGTGACAATGAGTTGTAACTCTACATTTCTGTTTTCCAATGGCCTTTTGGTATCTAGTGCCTCATGAATGCTGCTGGTCACTGTTTACCTGGAGTGAGCTTTCGTAGGGTACTGCTGTAGAACATCCCTGGATTCTCAGCTGTTCTGGAGCTGAGGCAGAGGAGTCACTGGGATTTAGAGTCAGAGCTAGCCTGAGTGACACTGTGAGAACCTTTTAAAAAATGTAAATAAGCAAAGCATGGTGGTGTATGCCTGTGATCCCAACACATAGGAGACTAAGACTGGAGGATTCTGAGTTCAGTGAGCCTGAGTTATGTGGCAGGTTCAAGGTCAGCCTGGACTATGTATGGAAACCTTGTCTCAAACAACCATAAACAAACAAACAAACAAACAAACAAACAAACAATAAATAAATAAATACTCTCCCTCCAGGGTCACCCTCCCAATTTTTTGATCTTGACTTAGGCTAACTCGGTCCCTCGGTTTATATGATTCTCTTTTCCTGGAATTTCTTCCCATGCTCCTACTATCAATGATTGTAATACTTTTTTTTTTTTTTTGTTGCTGCTGTTGTTTTATTTTGAGATAGCAACTCTCTATGTAGTCCTGGCTGTCTCGGAACTCACTCTGTAGACCAGGCTGGTTTTGAACTCAGAGAGATCTGCCTGCCTGTTGAAAGGATAAACGGCGCTGATGGGTCGGTGGACACGGCAGAAAAGTTACGAGCCACAGCTACGACTACCAGAGTTAGAAAGAGCTTTGTTAGAAAGAAACCAGTCCTGGAGAGACAGAAAGGTGGCGGGAGCAGAGCAGAGAGGAAACAGAAAAGAGAAGGGGAGTGCAGGGAGAGAGCATGGGGGTCCGTGTGTGGCTTTTTAGGGCGGTACACAGTCGCCCGCACCCCACTGATGATGTAAGACCCGGAAGAGTGAGAGCAGGATCCTAACACCTGTGCCTTCCAAGTGCTAAGATAAAGGCATGTGCCACTATGCCCAGCTGAAATACATTTTTTTAAATGTAAGATTTTATTTACAAAGCTTTTTATTCTTCTTGTGCAGAAAGTTAAAAAAAAAGTTATAATCTTAGTGTAAGTGGTAGCCATGGATGGTTGACTCACCGATCAAGCTATCTGTAGTACAGAAAGAGTAGATGAAACTATTTTTTAATTAGTTTTATTATATTATTATTGTTGTTGCTGTTATTGAAGAAATACCACAACCACAGCAACCCTTGTTTTTTAAAAAAAAGTTTAATTGTGGTGGCTGGCTTACAGTTAAGAGGTTTATCCATTATCATGGTGATGGAAACATAGTGGTGTGCAGGCCGACATGGTGCTGGAGAGGTAGCTGAGAATTCTATATCTTGACTCACAGGCAACAGGAAGTAGTCTGTCCCATTGGGCATGGCTTGAGCATATATGAGACCTCAAAGCCTGCCTCCACAGTGACACACTTCCTCCAACAAGACCACACCTACTTTAACAAGGCCACACCTCCTAATAGTGCCATTCCCTTTGGGGGTCATTTTCTTTTAAACCACCACATTCCACTCCCTGGCCCCCAAAGGCTTGTAGACATATCATAATGCAAAAATGCATTCAGTCCAACTTCAAAAATCCCCATAGTCTATCACAGTTTCAGCAATGTTTAAAAGTCCAAAGTTCAAAGTCTCTTTTGAGATTCATGCAGTCTCTTAACTGCAATCCGCTATAAAATAAAAATTAAAGAACAGATCACATATTTACAATGTATAATAGCACAGGATATACATCACCATTCCAAAATGTAGGGAAGGGATCATAATAAAATACTGGACAGACCAAACAAGACCAAAACCCAGCTGGGCAAACTCCAAACTGTGCATCTCCATGTCCAATGTGAAAACTCTCTTCAGATCTCCAGCTCCTTTCAGCTTTGTTGACTGCAACACACTTCTCTCTCTTGGTCTGGTCCCACTCCGTTAGCAGCCTTCATCGGTAGATATCCCATGATTCTGGCATCTTTAAGATCTTGGGGTCTCCAAGGCAATCCAGGCTTCAACGTCACAGTTTTACACAGTGAACTTTCTAGGCTTCCATTCAGGGACACCCTTGACACACGCCTGGCCTCAGCAGCTTTCCTTAGTCGTGGAGGGAGATTCCACAGCCCCTTTCTTCTATCTTTGACTCTAAAGCCAGAACCATGTGCCTGAAGCTGCCAGTTCTGCTGTTTGCTGGGGCTGTATAAGGCCCCCTCACTCAATTACATCTTCATCATCTTTCTGTTTTCCATGGTTTCCTTCACTGCCTAAGCTTTACTGTCCTGGAACTCGATCTGTAGACCAGGCTGGCCTCAAACTCAGAGATCCACCAGCCTCTGCCTCCCAAGTGCTGAGATTAAAGGCATACACCACCACACTCAGCTCTAAGCTTTTCTCAAATTCCTTTTTACAAGTTGGAAACTTAGCTAGGTATGATCTTGCCCTGAGGTCATCATTCCCTTTATTCCATTTCTTAATCTGTTTATCTCCTTGAACACAGAACTTAGCTCCATTCCACTTCCTTTTTTTCCTTAAATTTTACATTTTGTAATTTACCCTGCTCAGCTTGCGTCTTTTCATTATAAATCTTCATTAGAGTTACCACTAACATCCACATAACAGAGTCTATGCTAGGCTGTTTTGAGATTTCCTCTGCTAACACAATTAATCCAAAACTCTTCACTTTAGCCTCAGGCAGACTCTTTGGACAAGGGCAAAAAGCAGCCACATTCTTCACCAAAATATCACAAGAACATTCTTTAGGTAACATGCTAAAATTCTTCTCTGAAACCTCTTGAGCCAGTTCCCTGCAGTTCAACTCATTCTCAGCACCATTGTCTCCCATGCTTCTACTAGTATGGCCCATTAAGCAGCTCTTAAAGCATTCCACTGCTTTCCTAACTCAAAGTATCAAAGTCCATATTACTCCAGACAAAAACATGGCCTGCCCTGTCACAGCGATTTTCTAGTCCCTGGTACCAACTTCTGCCTTAGGTTTCAATTGCTATGAAGAGTCACCATGACCACGGCAACTCTTATAAAGGAAAATATTTAATTGTGGTGGTTTAGAGGTTTTGTCCATTATCATCATGGCGGGAAGCAAGGCAGCATGAAGGTAGATATGGTGCTGGAGAAGGAGCTGAGAATTCTTATACCTTGGCTCACAGGCAACAGGAAGTGATCAGTCTCCCTGGGCATGGCTTAAGCATATATGAGACCTCAAAGCCTGCCTCCACAGTGACACACTTTCTCCAATGAGACCACACCCACTCCAACAAGGCCACACCTCCTAATAGTGCCACTCCCTTTGGGAACCATTTTCTTTCAAACCACCACATCATCATCATCATCATCATCATCATCATCATCAATATTATTATTATTATTATTTAGTTTTTCAAGACAGTGTTTCTCTGTAGCCTTTGTTCTCCTGGATCTTGCTCTGTAGACTAGGCTGGCCTTGAACTCAAAGAGATCCACCTGCCTCTGCCTTCCGAGTGCTGGGATTAAAGTCATGTGCCACCACCTCCCAGCTAAGAATAAATTTTTGAGACAGGGTCTTTTATAGTCCAGGCTGGCTTCAAACATACTGTATAGTGTTCAGAAGGACCCTGAGCTTCTTATCCTCCTGATTCTTTGCAAGTGCTGGAGTTATAGGTGTGTACCACCATCGCCAGTTCATGCGGTGCTGGGGAAATCAGGGCCTCACACATGCTAAGCAAACGTTCTAACTCACTACACTCCCAGCCCTTTTAAATTAACCTTAAGCTTAACACACAAGTAATGGGTATCATTATGGCAATTCCCTACCCAATACTTATTCTTTGAGGTAGTGTGTGGCTGTGTAGCCCAGGCTGGCCTTGAGCTCTCAGTATTCCTCTTGCCTCAGCCTCCTGAGTGCTGCCTGGCTCATTATGGTATTTAAAAAAATTATTCATTTAGGGTGTGCATGTGTATATGTGTGTGAGTGTGTGGGTGTGCATATATAAATGTACGTGGGTGTGTGGGTGTGCATGTGCCATGGAGCATCTATGAAGGCAGGAGGACAACTTTCAGAAGCTGGCGTCACCGTCCCTCTTACTAAGGCAGGATCTTTCTCCTGTTTTTGCCATTGTCGTGCTTACATTGGGCTGCTTGTCTATAAGCTGCTGAACAGTCGTCCTGTCTCCATCTCCCGTCTCCCTGTACAGAAGTGTGTGTGTGTGTGTGTGTGTGTGTGTGTGTGTGTGTGTGTGTGTATGTGTTTGAGACGGAGTCTCACCATGTTATTCTGACTATCCTGGAACTCAGTATAGACCAGGCTGGCCTCAAACTCACAGAGATCTTCCCTTTCCTGACTCTGAGTGCTGGGACTAAAGGTGTGCGCCGCCATGCCCAGCCACACCCAGCTTTTAACATGGGTTTCAGGAATTGAAATTGGGTTTTCAGACTTGGAGTCTAGCCCCTTTGCCTACTAGGCCATGTCCCTGGCCTTTCCTTATGGCACTTTAATACACATATGTCATACTTTGTTCTTATTCATGCAGCTCTCGGCATCCTAAGATTCAAATGTCACCTCTCCCGTGAAGCCTTCCTTGGTATCTACACTGTAAAAACGCTCTGTCCCACCTACGAACTCTCCTCTTCCCCTGCCTCCTCCATCTGTGCAGCCTTTGCAGCACTCACATGACTCACGTTTACTCACCATCTTCTGTTACGATTATTCTAATGTGAACCAAGGGTTCTGTGGAGGTGTGAAAGAAAATGGCTCCCATAGGCCCATAGGGAGTGGCACCAATAGGAGGTGTGGCCTTGTTGGAGGAAGTGTGTCACTGTGGGGACAGCTTTAAGGTCTCATATGCTCAAGCTATGCCCAGTGTGACACACAGTCTCCTTCTGCTGCCTGCAGATCAAGATGTAGAACTCTCAGCTCCTTCTCCAGCACCATGTCTGCCTGCACACTGCCATGTCCCACCATGATGTCAGTGGGCTAAACCTCTGAAACTGGAAACCAGCTTCAAATAAATGTTTTCCTTTATAAGATTCGCTGTGGTCATGGTGTTTCTTCACATCAGTAGAAACTCTGACTAAGGCTGGGCGGTGGCGCACGCCTTTAATCCCAGCACTCAGGAGGCAGAGGCAGGCGGATCTCTGTGAGTTCGAGGCCAGCCTGGGCTACAGAGTGAGCTCCAGGACAGGCTCCAAAGCTACAGAGAAACCCTGTCTCAAAAAACCGAAAAAAAAGAAAAAGAAAAAAGAAAAAAAGAAACCCTAACTCAGACAGGCTCCTTATACTCACTCTATGTCTATATCCCCTCTCACTGTTAAAGGCTGTGTAATGAAAAAAAAGTACAAGTGCTTGTGAGAGTCTTGGCCTGACACCAAGAATGAGATCCAGAAAGAAAAAAATCAATAAATTTGACTTCATCAAAATTAAAAGCCTTTTGATTTCTATGAAAGGCTGTTAGAAAAATGAAAAGACAAGCCATATACTGGGAGAAAATATTTACAAGTCACAGGAAGGGATCTGTATCTAGTATATATAAAGAACTCTCTAAATATAGCAGTAAGAAAACATGTTCCAAATACAAAGTAGGAAAAGGTCCTGAACAGATATTTCTACCAAAGGGAACATTCAAGTGGTAAGTGGGTACATGGAAACAGGTTCACCATCACTAGCTCTTAGGGAAATGCAAAGTAAAATAAAAATGATGTAACGTTCCATACCTACCACAGTGGCTAAAATGCAGAATCTTCAGAACAGGTGGAAATCCAAAATGGTCCAGCTGCTCTAGAGATACCTTCGTGGCTAGCCTAGAAAATGAACCTGTGTTCAAATAAAAATGTGTCCATAAATATAGGGGAGGGAGTTCCCTTCCTTCCTTCCTTCCTTCCTTCCTTCCTTCCTTCCTTCCTTCCTTCCTTCCTCCTTCCTTCTTCCTTCCTTCTTTTTTGTTTTTTGTTTTTGTTTGTTCGTTTTTTGAGACAGGGTTTCTCTGTGTAGTTTTGTTGCCTGTCCTGGATCTCACTCTATAGATCAGGCTGGCCCTGAACTCAGAGAGATACACCTAGCTCTGCCTCCCAAGTGCTGGGATTAAAGGTGTGTGTCACCACCTCCTTTTGTTGGGATTTCAATCAGCTTTGTGCCGCCAGCCACTTCCCAAATAACTACTCAGAAATATATTATTAATTATAAATTCTTGGCTGATACATCAGGCTTAATACTACCTAGCTCTTACAACTTAAATTAACCCATTTCTATTCATCTATGTGCTGCCCCAAGGCTCGTGACTTTTACCTCTCCTGCATGTCCTGCTTCCTTTCTGTCTGTCTCCCGACTCCTCTGACTCTGCCTGTCTTCTTCCCAGCATTATCTCTGCTTAAAAGTCCTGCCTAGCTCTTGGCCAATCAGCTTTTTATTAACAATGAGAGCAACACATTTTCACAGTGTACAGGATTACCCCACACATAAATGTTCATGACAGCTTTGTTTATAGTAGATTAACACAGCAAACAGCCTGTGATACAAGTGTCCACATGTGACTGGATGGACAAGTTTCAGTATATACAAGTTACAACCATACAGTAGGATATATTCGGGATTGAAAAGAATGGACGATGGCTACACACAACCCGGGGAATCAGGCACATGCCTGTGACTCCATCACTCAGGACATGGAAAGAGCTTGAGTTCAAGGCCAGCCTGGGCTACAAGGCAAGTTCCAGCTTTGTGTGGGCTGCATATTAAAAGACCCTATTTCAGAAACAATCAAACAAAAACTTGAGTGAACTACAGGGCATTTTGTTGAGTGAAAAAAAATCTCAAAATATTATATATTTTGATATTCCTTTCCCATTATAGTTTGGAAGTGTTAATAATGATTGACAGGGGCTAGGACTCAGCAAGGATATACTATCAGATAATGTGAAGGAGTGCTTTTGTGTGTGATGGGATAGTTCTGTTGCTTAAATGAATACACGTGTGTGTGTGTGTGTGTGTGTGTGTGTGTGTGTGTGTGTGTGAGAGAGAGAGAGAGAGAGAGAGAAAGAGAGAGCACTCTCTCCAAATGAGATCTATAGCTGAATTAGTATACTGTCATTTTCCTGCTTTTGATGGTGTGCTGTGGTTGTGTAAGTTTCCATGGGGACCGTGGTAAGCAGTACATGGGAACTTCCTGTACTATTTTTGTAACTTCTTGTGAGCCTTAAACTATTTCAAAGTAAGACATGTAAAAATATGTTGTGGGATATTTGTACTGAAGATGTATTTGCTATGGTTGGTGTAATAAAAAGCTGAATGGCCAGTAGCTAGGCAGGAAGTATAGGCGAGATTTCTGGAGAGAGAGAGAGGAAGTAGGAGATGAATCTAGGTGTGTGTGAGACACCAAGAGACACTGAAGAAGCAGGATAGGTGGTATGTGACAGAAGGTAAATTCATAGAAATGGGTTAATTTAAGTTTAAGAAATAGTTAGGAACAAACCTAAGCTAAGGCCAAGCTTTCCTAATTAATAATAAGTTTCTGCATCATTTTTTGGGAACTGACTATCAGGACAGAGAAAGACTCATTACATAAATATAGGGAAATGTTCTTATGAGGTACATGATAGAGCATTTAGGGTTTTAGTTATGAAGTTCATGTCACTTTCAAATGTTGGGCAAAAATAGTACACACACACACACACACACACACACACACACACGCACGTATGCACATCAAAGAGGTAAAGCAGAAGCAACATAAAGTTAATGGTTGGTGAATTTAGTGCAGGGATGCACATAGGTTTATTGTGTTAAAGCTAACTTGCAACTTTTCTCAGGGCTTAATTTTTTTCAAAATAAGTTCAGAAAATTATTAATAGATATGCAGGTGAATAAAGTAGATAAAAGAAAAATATCCTCTAAATCTGGGATTGATCCAGCAGCCTTTGGCGTCTGGGCTAATGTGAAGTGCTCCCCCCCACTTCTGTCTGCCTACCCACAGGAAAACCCGCTCATTCTGGAGAAAGGTCAAGCTCATACTCTCGTGATCCGGGCTTAAAGAGATGCTTTCAGTTCCGGATGCTGTGTAGTCATCTAGCATGGTTACTGAACCTTGACATTGTTTTCCTTGGAGTAGTTTAATTTAAAAATAAATATAGTCATGTGATATGTATTATTTACTGTGCTGTACACACACACACACACACACACACACACTTTGATTTATTGGTTCTCTTGCTGGTCTTCTGTGGTGTCTAGATTTTTGGTCTTATTTTGTTTTCCTTAACAAGACAACCCTCTAGCTGTGTGAGTCTTTGGGATAACTCATTTGATGGACTAGTTTATCAGTATTGTTGCAGTTTGGCTCGCAAACTTGTGTTTATACAGTTGTGTTGTTTGATGTGTAGTCTTTCCACATGTATAATTGTTACATGCTTTTTCATAGGGAGTTTGAGATTTCTTGTTAACCGTTGTTTTTTGAGATTACAGAAAAATACTTCTGTGTATGGATATCTTGCCTGCATTCCTACCTAGTGCCCATGGAGGCCAGAAGAGGCATTGGATCCCCTGGAACTGGAGTTATGGACGGTTGTGAGCTTCCATGTGGGTGCTGGAAATTGAACTTGGGTCCTCTGGAAGAGCAGCCAGTGCTCTTAACCAGTGAGTCATCTCTCCAAGCCCCAGCCATTATTATCTAAAAGTAAAATTGAAGCAAAAGCTTCTGTGTTTATACTTCAGCAATGCCCTAATTATGGTTTCTATTGTGATAAAACACCATGACCAAAAGTAACTTGGGAGGAAAGGATTTCCTCTGTTTACCCCTCCAGGTAACATCCATCACGGAGGGAAGTCAGGGCCAGAACCTAGAGGCAGGAGCTGATGTAGAGGCCATGGAGGTGCTGCTTACTGGCTTGGTCCCCATGGCTTGCTCAGCCTGCTTTCTTAGCAGGACCCACTCCCCAGGGGTGGCACCATCCACAGTGAGCTGGGCCCTCCCACATCAATCATCAATCAAGAAAATGCCCTACAGACCAGTTTGGTGGGATATTTTCTCAACTGAGGGTCCCTCTTCCAAGATAACTGTAGCTGTGTCAAGGTGACTTAAAACTAGCCAGCACAGGCGGGTTTTTTTGGTGCTTAAACCTGTCTGTATCCACATGCCTGTGCTCTCTCTTCCCTAATCCCCTCTTTCCCCCTTTTCTCCCTTATAGAATTGTCTCTTCATTTACCTGCTTCTAAACCCGAGGCTACACTGTGCCTGAGTTTTTGAGCCCTGGGATTAGGGAGGTAAAGGACACAGGCATGGTTCAGTTTCTCTTCAGTACCTCGGACAGCTCCAAGCCTCCTGCTGTAGGTGGCTGCTTCCTCTCTCCCAGATTCTCTTCCTCCCCCTCCTTCCTCTCCTGATGGAGTCACACATTTGATTGTCATCCCTGTGGCGGGTGCCTGGCTTTTAGACGTCACAGTGTTGCAATCAGACTGAATTGGAAACATTCTTTGTTGATTCTTAGAGAAGGCGTTCCCATCATGATGGTTCAGGGTTGTGAACTGATTAACTGGGAAAGAAACCAAAGATCGGAGGACTTACCTGTCCTCAGACTTCCCTGTGCTCACAAGCTTGTTGCTGGAAAAGAAAATCTTTCAGAATGAATGCAGATGCATTCTGGGAGGTAAAAAAATAAATAAATAAAAAAAAAATTGAGGAGGCTGATGAGGTGGCCCAGCCAGTAGGGGCCTGTCACCACGCTTGATGATGGAAGCCCCGTGGTGGAAGTTGTTCTCTGACCTCCACGTGTGTTCTCTGGTGTACATGTGCATCCCACCCTTCACAGAATAAACAAATGTAAAACAGAATTCTAGTTTGAATAGAAAACAGCCCTTTACTAGTAGCTTCCATGAAACAGAGGACGGAACAGCACTGCATGAGGGTGGGCACAGAATACTTGAGAGGAAATGTCGGCATGGATGTGGGGAGTATGGGGCCTCTGGAGGCAGAGTGAGGAGTCTTACACGTTTCATACAGTATATCCTGAACCCAAAGTTAAAGGATACACTTAACACTTTAAAATTACTATTTGGGTGTACATGTGTAGATCAAGCTGTCCTCAAATTCACAGCCTGCCTATGAAGTGGTGGAGTTACAGTTGTATGTCACCATGCCTGGCAGTCTTTTTTTTTTTGGATTTTTTTTTTCTTTTTTTGAGGCCAGGTCTCACTGTGTAGCCCAAGCTGGACTGGTACTCACTGTATTGCCCACTCAGGCCTTGATCTCATGGCAGCTCTCCTGCCTTGGCCTTTGAAATGCTGTAACTACAGATGTGTGCAAATATACTTGACAGTATCTTATGCTTTCCTGACATGAGAGATCTCCTGTCTCCTCATCCTCGGAGGCAAAGCAGAGGCATGAAACTTGTGACCGTTGGTGTCCGTTGTCAACTCGCCAGAATCTAGAGTCACTTGGGGGATGAACCTCCCTGCACATGCATGCAGGGGGATTTTCTTGATTTCCTGATTTGAGGTGGGCAGACAGCCCCCGTGGGTGACACAACTGACTGGACCACGTAAGTGGAGAAGGAGCTGAGCAACAGGACGCGTGCGCTCTTCATGCTCTGCTTTCTGACTGCAGGTGATGTGAACAGATGAGCCTCAAGTTGCCTCTGTCGGGGTGTTTAATCAAAACAAGGAGGAGAAACTAAAACACTTGCTTTCTTTTATTTTTTAATTAAAAGAATTGTGTGTGTGTGTGTGTGTGTGTGTGTGTGCGTGTGTGCATGCATGAATGCATATTGCCACAGTGAGTGTGTAGAATCAGAGGACAGCTTGAGGGGACTGATTTTCTCCTTCTACGATGGAGGTTGTGGTGTTTGAACTCAGGTTGTAAGGCTTGGTGGCAAGCACCTTAACCTGCTTAGCCGTCTCTCTGGGCCTTTTCTACCTACTTTCCTTTTTAAATTATTTGTTAGCATACAAAGTAATGGGTTAAACAAACAAAAAAAAAAAAACCAAAAAACAAAAAAAAAACCATAACAAAGTAATGGGTTTTATTAAGGCATTTTCCTACATAGATGCCATTGTGCTCGGTTTTAGTTTGTCTGTTTCTGTTCCCTGTTGTTCTGTTCCCTCTGCCTGTGTCTCATGCCCCCAACACTGGCTCCCTCCCTCCTTCAGACAGCCCCTCTGCTGTCTTGTTGCGTACATTCCGTTGTCTCGTTTTCTCCTCTTAAGCTCTCTCCCTCCTCTCTCATGATTCCCTTTCTAGTTTTATGATACACTGTGTTAGTTAGAGTTTCTATTGCGGTGAAGAGACACCATGACCATGGCAACTCTTATAAAAAGGAAAATATTTAGTTGGGGTGGTGGCTTACAGTTTCAGAGGTTCAGTCCATTATCATCATGGTGGGATATGGCAGCATGCAGGCAGATGTGGTGCTGAAACTGAGAGTCCTACATCTTGTGGGCAACCGGAAGTCAACTGAGGCACTGGGCAACATCCTGAGCATAGGAAACCTCAAAGCTCACTCTACAGTGACACACTTCCTCCAGCAGGGCTGTACCCACTCCAACAAAGCCACGCCTCCTAATAATGCCATTCTCTATGAGAGTATGGGGGCCAATTACATTCAAACCACCACACACAATACGTTAATTTTAAAATTAGGTTCTGCATATGAGGAAAAGGTGGTATTTTCTTTATTATCATATATTATATATATTATTATATATGTATACATGTGTGTATGTCTGTAGCTGTGCATGTGCCTGAGATTAGACACCTCCCTTGGAGCTGGGGTTACAAGCAGTTGTGAGCTGCCTGATGTGGGTGCTGGGAATTGAACTCTGGTCCTCTGCAAGAACAATACATGTTTTGAACCACTGAGCAATCTCTCCAGCCCCAAAAGGTGGTATTTTCTTTCTGAATCTGGCTTATTTTGCTAAACATAATAATCTCTGGTTGCATCCATTCTCCCGTTTGTCATAATTTCATTTTTCTTTATGGATGAGTAATGGTCTATTGTGGATGAATCCCACATTTTCTTATCTGTTCATGTGTTAGTGAGCATCTGGGTTGGTTCCATCTCCCGGCTGTGATGAATAGTAGCAATGTACATGGATTTGCAGCTGTCCGTGCTAAGCTGACTTTAGCTCAGCGTCAGAGCTTGGTAATATGGTGGTTCTGTGGTAGAGCAGGGACTGAGATGAAGTATCCAGGTTAACATATGAGGAGACTGGAGGGATGGTTCAGCAGCAAAGACCAGAATTTGATTCCCAGCACCCATGTCAGGTGACTCACCTGAATATAACTGTATAGCTGCATATAACTCCCGGTCCAGGGAATCCAGTAACCTCTTCTAGACTCTACTTCTGCCACCTGCATTCATGTGCACTGACATAAATGTAATTAGAAATTAATTTAAAAAATGTGTTTTGAGCTGGGCAGTGGTGGCGCATGCCTTTAATCCCAGCACTCAGGAGGCAGAGCCAGGCAGATCTCTGTGAGTTTGAGGCCAGCCTGGTCTACAGAGCAAGATCCAAGACAGGCACCAGAGCTACACAGAGAAACCCTATCTTGAAAAACCAACACACACACACACACACACACACACACACACACACACACACACACACACA
>CABHPH010141631.1:0-14330 GCA_902168325.1 Peromyscus nudipes | reverse complement strand
ACACACACACACACACACACACACACACACACACACACACACACACATTGAGACAGAGTCTCATTGTGTAACCCTGGCTGGCCTAGTACTTGCTATTTAGACCAGGCTGGCCCTGAGCTCACAGAGGTCCATCCATCTATGCTTCAAACATAAAAATTAATCTTGAAAAGATTAAAGATTAATATATGAAAGAAGCCAGTTTGCAGAGGAAGACTGGATGCTGCCCTTTACCTGGGTTTCCACTAACAAGCAAAGCATGTGCGCACACAGACGAAAAGTCCATGAGATACAAAGGAGAAAAGGGGACTATCAAGGTCCTGTAAAAGGCTGTGTACCACAGAGCTGGACCCTTTTTGGGGTTATTTTCTTAGTCTACTAGCTCACTTCTGTTCATGGGAATGCTTTTCCTTTCTTAATAAGCTGTCTGTCCCTATTTCTGTTTCTAATCATCAAGAAAAGCCCAGAGGAAAAGAAGATTAGATAAAAGAAAAGTAAAAGGGCCTGCAGGATGGCTTGGAGGGTAAAAGCAATTGCTTCACAAACATGATGGCCTGAATTTGAGCCTTGGAATACACAGTAGAAAAGAACCAACTCCCAAAAGTTGCCCTCTGACTTGTGTGTGTGTACTGTGACACACATGTACATGTGTTCAAACACACACACACACACACATAGGATACACTAATAATAAAATTTAATTTTTTGTAAGAGATTTGGTTTATTGGTGTGTATATGTATATGTCTATGTGCATGTATGCCACATGTATTTGAATGGCTTGAGGGTCCAGAAGAGAGCATCAGATCCCCTGGAGCTTGACTATAGGTGGTTGTGAGCCACCTAACATGGGTACTAGGAACCAAACTCTGGTCATCTGGACAGCAGCAAGTGCTCTTAACCTCTGAGCCATTTTTTTTTTTTTTTTGATTTCCGAGACAACGTTTTCCTGGCTGTCCTGGAACTCACTCTGTAGACCAGGCTGGCCTTGAACTCAGAGATCCATCTGCCTCTGCCTCCTGGGATTAAAGGCGTGCACCACTACCACCCAGCATAACTTTTATTTTTTTAAAACAGGAAAAATGACTGGAGAGATGGCTCAGTGGTTAAGAGCACAGGCTACTCTTCCAGAGGTCCTGAGTTCAATTCCCAGTAACCATGGCTCACAGCCATCTGTAATGGGATCTGGTGTCCTCTTCTGACCTCCAGGCCTACATGCAGGCAGAACACTGTCTACATGATAAACAAATCTTTTAAAAAATGAAAAAAAAGAAAGAAAGGAAAAACAAGAAGACAGCTGAAGAAGGATGTTATGGAGAACAGAAAAGAACAAGAGGTAGAAAAATGAAAAGAAGAAAAACAAGTTATCAATAGTGAAAAAGTTCAAAACCAAAATTCAAAAAATATGAGTAAAATGTAAAGATAGGACATTTTAAAGTGCGAACAAGCCAGGTGCTATAGTGCACCCTTTAATCCCAGAACTTGAGAGGTAGAGGTAGGTGTGTGCTGGAAGTGAGGTTCCAGGCTCGCTAGGGCTGCACAGTGAGACTCTTTCTCAAACAAAACAAAACAACCAGGTGGTGCATACCTGTGTTCTTAGCCCTTGGAAAGTTGAGGCAGGAAGATAGGGGTAAATGTCATCTTTAGTTTTATTGTGAGTTTAAAGTCAGCCTGAGCTGTAAGGGACACTGCTCCAGGAAGGAAAAACAAAGACTGTTAAGATAGTTTAATAGGGGGCTGGAGAGATGGCCCAGCAGTGAAGAGCATTGACTGCTCTTCCAGAGGTCCTGAGTTCAATTCCCAGCACCCACATGGTGGTTCACAACCATCTATAAGGAGATCTGGCGCCCTCTTCTGGCCTGCAGGGATACTGCAAACAGAACACTGTATACATAATAAATAAATCTTTTTTTTTTTTTTTTTTTTTAAAAGATAGCTTACTAGGTGAAGGCAGGCAATTGTCTTTAGGTAAGTTGCCAGGCCTGCCCGTCTGAATTTGATTCCTCACATACTGTAGAAAGAGAATCTACTGCAGCAAGTTGTCCTCTGACCTCCACACACATTGTAAATGATGTAAAAATACTGTTTAATCTTCCCTTCAAAAACAAACAAGAAACAGTGAGGAAGGGTTTTAAAAAGTCAACAAAACTTAAGGGTATAAGGAAGGTAATAATCAGAACATTGGCAAGATGGCTCAGCAGGTAACATGCTTGCTGCAGAAGCCTGATGACCTGAGTTTGATCCCTGGAGCCCCCGTAAAGGCAGAGGAGAGCACCAACTTCATAAAGTTGTTCTCTGACCTCCACATGCTGCATGGCACTCAGGTGCCCCGCTAACAACAACAATAATTTTTTAAAACCAGAAAAATTTTAAGTAGAAACAATACTAACATTATATTAAAAAGAAAAAAGGTGGGGGTAAACACCAGAGTTAAAAAAATACAGGGGGCTGGAGAGATGGCTCAGAGGTTAAGAACACTGACTGCTCTTCCAGAGGTCCTGAGTTCAATTCCCAGCACCCACATGGTGGCTCACAACCGTCTGTAATGAGATCTGGTGCCCTCTCCAGTATACATAATAAATAAATAAATCTTTAAAAAAAATACAGGTGGTGTTGGAGCAGTTTTTTTTTTCCTGGATCCTGAAATTTGATGTTTCTGAGACTGAGGTAGGCAGTTATATGCACGGAGGTAGGGAGAGTCTTTGCAGTTGTTTCTGCTCTTGCTGAGTCTGTATTGCACAGGTGTCTGGTGTCCATCAGAACTGGTCCACTGTGGCAGTTTTTTTCTGGTCTTTACCTCGTTTTGCAGTCTGTGAGATGAGCAGATTGCCTCACCATTGTGGCACTCCTCAGATTATACCTCCTGGAGTAGCTAATGCTCTGCTGGGGGTGGAGGGGTCTGGAAGTGTGGACGCCAACCACACCATTGAGATTGTGTGGGTGGAGGGCCTGCTGGGGGATGTAACTGTGGATATCAAGGACACTCTTGGAAGGACAGGTAGTTCCAGAGGATCAGCCACCTGAAGATGAGACTGAGTAGCGTCACACTCCAGGACTGATGCCAGTTGTGAGACTGCTCCACTGAGGGCAGGGCATTTCCCTGCTCTGCCAGCCTGAGTCAAGCCTCCTGCCTGCCACCCCTTCATTGTGTCTGGTCCTCTGGTTCAGCAGTGCCTCCCGGGTTTCGGTGTCCAGGAACTGTGGCATTCACACTGATGCCTCTGATACATGATTTCTCCCTGTTCTCAGGTCCCCAGCAGGCTCAAATTTAAAAATAGGTTCTGTTCCAAGATGGTGCCTGGTCTACTTCCCTCTAAGTCACATAGTGGGACAAAGTGGGGCTTTTTTCCACCTCTGACCTGCTTGCCACAATAATTCCTGCCCCACAAAGCCCACAACTGGGTTCAAGGCCGGTGAGGGCTGAGTGCTTTCCCTGAGGGTAGGCTTTCCTCTGCTTTCTTGGCTCTCACACAGCGCCTACCATCTTATTCAGATGCCAGGAAACATGTTTTCAAGAGGCAGTTTATGTAATGTTTTGTGTTTGTCTTTACCACAACAAACAAGAGTTTTATCGTCCTCAGTTTTCCGGTTAATAAGCAGTGAGAGGTTGGTGACATGTCCTCAGTTTTCCGGTTAATAAGCAGTGAGAGGCTGGTGACGTCCGATGTGGCACAGCTGGAAGTGGTGGGTCTGGGTCTCTAACTCCGAACAGTTTCTTTCTGAACGCGGCGTCCCTAGTGGGAACTTGTTGTGTATGGTAAAGTTTATAAATCAGCCATTCTAAGTGTGCCAGTCAGTGGCATTGGCTCACCCACAGCGTTGTCTGGGCACCACCACTGTTTCTAAAGCTTCTCGGTCATCCCAGACAGAAACTCTTTACTCACTGAGCAGTACCTCTTCATTCTCTGTGTTTCCACCTCCTGGAGACTTCTGCTTTCCATACCCATGGGTTTGACTGTTAGCATATCTCTCCTGTGTACAGAATCATACAATGTTTGTCCTTTGTGTCTGACTCCTCACTTACAGTGTCTTAAAGGGTTGTCCTAGTTCCTTTTCTGCTGCTGTGACAAAACACATGACCAAGGGAACCTAGAAAAGAAAACATTTAACAGGGCTTACACTTCAGAGGCTGAGAGTTCATGGTGGTGGCTTTCAGGTGGTGACAGGAACAACTGAGAGCTTGATCCAAAAGCTGGAGTCGGGGGAAAGAACACGTGGGAATGGTGCAAGTCTTTTGAAACCTTGAAGCTTGCCCCAGTGACACGCCTCCTCCATCTAGGCCACACCTCCTAATCCTTCCCAACAGTTCCACCAACTGGAGACCAAGCATTCAAAGGTAAGAGCCTCATGGGGCCATTCCCATTTAAACAGCCTAAGGACCATCCCCATTGTAGCGTGTGTGAGAACTTCATTTCTCTTTGGCTCCTAACGGTATTGCGATTACAAATGAGAGATTCTTTCAGGTTACCAGAAGGGATGGGCGTTCTTGTAAGCAACCTTTCCAAATGGAGAAAGCTCATGCCTAGAAGCTCACTGACAGCCGTATGGCATGGGCCAGGGGTCACAATATCTCATTGTTCTTTTAGTGGTAATAGGTTGTTGTCTCTGATGTTTGGCCATTGTGTGAACATAGTGATATTCTGCCTGGTGACAGCCTTCTGTGTGATCTGGCACTTGTAACCAGCAGCTTCATACCCTATAAAAAGCAACCTCCAGCAACCTTTTACTAATTCTGTGTTTCTGTCATTTCAGTGATAGGTGTCTTCTCTTTCTTTATGCCAACAGACAACCTGCAAAAGATTTTGGTTCTATTTTCTGATTGACCCTCGTTAATATCCATCCAGTCATTTCATGTCACTTACCCAAAAAGCTACCTGTTTATGTGGCAGTTAGCTGGCCTCTGGCTCTTCTGCGTTGGAAATCACACGCTATTGATCCTGGCTACTCGTGGTAAAGACCTGCCTCTCTGAGAAAAGTTCATGGCAGGCAGGTGTACAGACAGTGATTAACTTCATCTCTATACATCAGCTGCCTCATGCCATTATCAGGCTGTGGAGTGCTCTTTAGCCCTGTGGCCTTCACCTGCTTCTGGGGGGAGCAGAGACATCAAATCTGAGCTGATAATGTCCTACAGAGGCATGTCTGCACCTATTTTTAGATTATACATACTATTGCCATATGGTCATGCATAGTTGGAGTTGCTTGGAATATGCTTAGCTTACATCAGCTGCCTCCTGAGTTTCTGAATAGGAACGTCTGTTTTCAGTTCTCTTGCCAAGTCTGCAGTAACAGGAAGACATTCAGAGCACAGGGTACACTGATTAGCAAATCAAATTCCAACTCACACACATCCATTTGTACACACAGGTACACACCTGAACATGTATGAATACATAAATACACAATCTCAGTGCAAAAGCCACCAATTTGTACAACAAACATAAAAAATTTACCACCTCTTAAGCTTTAAACTTATGAAGAAATAGAAAATCTAAATATGTGTATACTAAGCAATGAGTTTCATCAATAATCAAGGACCTTCCAGAAAAAAAAAATATCAGGAGCATATTATTGATTGGTGAATTCTATAAGCACTTAAAGGAAAATCAACAGTATCTTAAGGCTCTTGGAAAGAAAACAGAAGAGAGAACATGTTCTTACTCATTATATGAGGCCAGTATTCAATATCATGAGTCAGACAAAGATATCTCTCAGAGAAAACTGCAGACTGACGTCCATTCTGCGTGCAGATGCAAAACTCTTCAATCCTAGCAAGGTAAATCAAGCGGCCTGCTAGGAGAACTGTGTATAGTGACCAAATGGGACTTAGCCCATTAATTTAGTGGTACATCAACCAACGCAGTACACCAAATAAAAGACACAGCTGGTCATTTCAGTAGACACAGGAAAGACACTTTTACAGAATCCAGAACCTTTTCTTTTTTGGTTTTTCGAGACAGGGTTTCTCTGTGTAGCTTTGGTGCCTTTCCTGGATCTCACTCTGTAGACCAGGCTGGCCTCGAACTCACAAAGATCTGCCTGGCTCTGCCTCCCAAGTGCTGGGATTAAAGGCGTGCGCCGCCGCCGCCGCCGCCGCCGCCGCCGCCGCCACCGCCGCCGCCACCACCACCCGGCGCACCTTTTCATAATAAAAACACCGAGGTGGAAATAGGAGGACACCTCTTTGATTTGTGAAGGACATCTCCAAAATAAAATAAAATAAAATAAAATAAAGAAAGAAAAGAAAAGAAAATGTGATGTACAGCAACTCACTGGAACCCTGCAAGCTTTCTGGTTCATAGGCACCATGGGAAGCTCTGCACATGAAATGGGAAAGGGTGCAGGAGGCAAGGGTCATCTGGTTATCAGCACCAACGTCCCCTCCTGTGCCTGGCACTGATCGTTGCCTACAGTCACAGTCCTATCATGGCAGCAGCCCCTGTTCCCAACCCTGGGATTTCACTCAAGACTGAGTCTCAGGGCTTCAAGGGAGTTATTTACCCACTTTTTCCCCCCTAAATGTCAGAACCAACTCCTGAAAGTTGTCCTCTGACTTCCTTTTTTTTGTAATTTATTTTTATTTCATGTTCATTGGTGTTTTGCCTGTATGTCTGTGTGAGGGTGTCAGAAGCCCTGGAACTGGAGTTACAGACAGGTGTGAACTGCCATGTGGGTGCTGAAAATTAACCCCAGGCTCTGGAAGAGCAGCCAGTGCTCATAACTGCTGAGCCATGTCTCCAGCCCCTCATTACCCTCTTTTATAACCTTAGTGGAAAGTATCTTTCCACATAATGGGACACAGTCAGCAAGCTGGTGATGGGACTCAGAATCACTGCACATCTTCATCATGTTGGCCAATCACTGTTGTATACCAACTGCAGTATCCATTTTCTGTTTATTATTTAATAGCCAATCTGGCTGCTACAGATTTTTTTTTTATTTCTCTCTAGTACTCAACATAAGACCCAGTACTTGGAGACTAACTGATAGCACACAATCACTCCACCAGGGTTTCTTTGCACCAATCTGCAGGTAACTACAAACTTACTGGCTATTTATTTTTGGATTTAAATTTTGATTTTTTTTATTATATTTTTTAGACAGAATCTCACTATGTCCTAGTTGGCCTGAAACTCATTATGTACACCAACCTGGCTTTGAACTTAGAGATCTGTCTGCCTCTGCCTCTCAAGTGCTGAGATTGAAGGTATGCCCCACTATGGCTGGCCAGCTTCCTGGTTATTGAAATAGAGAGGCACATTCTGGTCTTCTGTATGTAGCTCTACACATGAATGAACAACTGACTGCTGGCTGTGGTGATTGTGTTCACCTGGACAGTGGCCATTGTTACAGGTGCCATACAACAGGCCACCCCGGTACTTATTCATCTGAGTCATTCTCACCTTGATGGTCTCTGTGGTAATGATGGTTCTCCGGGCTTACATCTTTGACTGTGAGAATGGATCAGCACAACTCTGGATCTAAGTGGAACTGGGATTCCATAGTGAGTTTTCTCAAAACTAGTCATTGTGCTTGGTACCTTTCTGATTGACTGAACCCTGTGACTGGTCTGTTATAACAAGATGTGTATTTCCCGTTGTTAGATTAAGGACTTGCTGCTTTATGAGTCAAACAGCCTGGGATCTCTGTAGTCCTGGTCCATATTTTTAGCAACAATATGCTAACAAATGTTTTCTTTCATCTTTGCCTGCTACAAACAGGCTCAGTCCCCACCCCAGTGCTGCCTTACATCAAGTCAGACTTGAATTATGGACCCACACAGTACCTTCCTGTCTGTGACACCTAAGCCAGGCTAGACCACATGGCATGGAGCTTACTCACCCCTGAAAACCTTAGAGAGTTAGAAACTCCATTTGCTCTCCAAAACTGCCTCTCACTTCAGGACCTCCATCATGCTATCTGTGGCTACTGTCTTGTCTAATGTTCTCTTACTTCAAGATCCCGTCATGGCTGCCCACATGACTCTTCCTTTTTTTTTTTTTTTTTTTTTTGAGACAGGCTGTCACTGTGTAGCCTGGGCTGGGCCTGAACCATCATATAGACTAGGCTGGTGTTAGCGCCTTTCTTCAAACCTACTGTCTTTTATAATTTCTGTCATTCAGAGTGTGGATGTTCTGCCTGTGAGAAATTCTTCCTTCTTGCTGAGTTCATCTCTACCGTGGGCCTCAATGTTTATTTCCACAGGGAGAAGGAGCTGGGACCCTCTTCAGGTAGACCTGCTGCTGGTGCAGTGAGGATCTCAGTGACTCACAGCAGGAACAGGCTTCTCTGCCTCTTCCCTGAACCATACCATCAGGCTTGAGTTTACAGCAGGGAGCACTCTGTGGTTTAGAAAGGAAGCTACAAATGGAAGCCAGTTGTCTTCCAAGGACTGAAGAGCAACCTCCATGCTGACCTTCATCATAATCCACAATGGTTTTGAAAGTAGGAGTGGAGTTCTTGCAGTGGAATTCAGAATAGTTTCTGGAGTGTCTGTTTAGACTGTGTGAAGTAGACTTTATAAAATTTGGTGCCTCTCTATGAGACAGAACCCATACTTGACACTGCTTGGGTGACCCAGAGACTAGATAGCCCAGAGACCTAGGGTAAAATCAAATATTACTGAACTTAAAAAGAAAAAAACTAGAGATAAAATGACTCCTAATGATATTCTGATATACTCATAGATCAGTGCCTTCTTCAGTCATCATAGAGAAGCTAACTCCTGTAGCGGATGGAAACAAATACAGAGATGCAGAGCCAGATGAGTGAGAGAGTGAGAGAGAGAGAGAGAGAGAGAGAGAGAGAGAGAGAGAGAGAGAGAGCGCGTGAGCGCACATCTTGGAACACACAGCTTTTACTGGGATGTCTCCAGCAAATCTCTCCCCTCAGAGCTGAGGGAACCCATGGAAGAGGAGACAGAAGAATGTAAGAACCAGGAGGGATAGAGAACACCAGAACAAGGTTCTCAATCAACTGAGTAAAGCTTGTATGAATCACAGAGACTGGAGCAGCACACACAGGGCCTACACTGGTCCGCACCGGGTCCTCTGCACGTATATTACAGCTTTCACTATAGTTCTTTTAGGGACTGACTCCTGAGTGTGTGAGCAAGTGGGTCTCTGATTCTTGTGCCTGCTCTTGGGGCTCTTTTCCTTCTGTTGGTTTGCCTTACCCAACTTTGATGTGATGGTTTTGTTTTATCTTATTATATCTCATTTTGTTATGTTTTGTTGTTATCTCTTAGAAATTCTTTTCTATTGAGAGACAGAAAGGGAGTGGATCCTGATGGGAGGAGTAGAGGGAAGAGAAACTATAATCAAGGTATATTGTATGAGAAAAGAATCCATTTTCAATAAAAAGAAGGGGGAAAGATTTTTGTCTAGTTGTGTATAAGGCAGAAAAAAAATCTGAGTCCACACCTTCATGGTGGCACTTGGAAGGTAAAGACAAGGATGGTCGGGAGTTCAAGTCCAGCCTTGGCTACATAGTCAGTTTGAGGCCAGCATGGGCTACACAAGACCCTATCTCAATAAAAGAAAAGTTGCCTTCTGTCACTTCTGTAACTGGAGGCAAGGCAAGTCCAACTGGACAAGGTTTTCTGTGTGTAGTATTTAGCCCTGGGTTGCCCCACCCGTCTTTAGTTGCTTGAATATGAGGCACGGAGGAGTACCATTGCTTTACAGCAGGGTTGTGAAGTGGAGCACAACCTTTTGCAACCTGGTGGTAGTGCAGTACAGAAGAGGTGGGGAAATGTGGGCAAAATAAATATCATGGAGTCTTGGTAGAGAGACGAGACATTCCTCACCTCTCTTTTGAGAGTCTCTGTTTCCTGAATAGTGTACACTGGCAGGAAGTGGGCAAAGAAAACCCACTGAAGGGAGGGAGAGTTAACACCTGGTGACTCTGGTGGGTGGTGGTGACTCTGGTGGGTGGTGGTGATGGTGGCGATTCTGGTGCTTATGCTGGTGGTGCTGGTGGTGCTGGTGGTGGTGGTAGTGATGGTGGTCAAGTGGAGAGTTCTAGCTGAAAATGTGCTAAGACTGGAAATCTCTCAGTCATCCATCACTCCCAATCCAAGAAACAATGGCCAAACATGTGAAGGTGAGTGTGGGGGTCCAGTGCTGCAAGCCACAGGAAAACATAATGGAATTCAGCTACTATCATGAAAGTCAAGGACTTCTCCAAAGGTCAAGCCATGGCTTAAAAAGTCTTGGTGATATTTTAGCTTTTATATATACATTAGCTGGTTCCTAAAATGATTTGCTTGTATGCTTCCAAGAACTCCTAATGGTGTATTTATCTAAAATGCCTATCAAGCATCCAAGGCCATACAGAACTACACTTGTCTCCTAGGTCAGGCAGATAGCTTTATTTTTTATGCAATTTAGGGTGAGACCCTCCTTTCTTATACAACCTTACTAATAGACCCCTAACTTCTTACTTAACCATTTCTCAGAATGTAGACTGAACACATAGATCCCCTTTTTGATTTACTAACCGGTCATTAGCACTCAGTTGACCTCCTCTTTTACCATTACCATTTTGGGTTGTAAAAGAAAGCCTGGTGGTTACTGCCTGAGGAAAATTCTTACCTGCCTTTATGACCCCGTAGAATTCAAGCCTGGTGACCTTGCTTGACCAGGGGATTGTTATTGCTTGGGTTTATAACTGGATTCCTGGAAGTCTTAGGAGGGATGTGGAGAACTTAGAGACGGAGAATGGAGAGGGATAAGGAGGATTTTGACCAGAGAGAACGTGTGGACAAGATGGAAGATGAAGAAGAGTCAGATGGGGAAGTACTAGCTGGGTAAGAACAAGGTGAAAAGGACCTAGATGAGGCATTGAGATAGAACTTAGAGGGAGCAGTAGATAAATATAGCGAGAAATCAGGCAAGAAAGGAGGTAGGCAGGAGAACAGAACTGAAGCTGTGTAAACAGGATGTTATGCCGGAGGAATTAAAGCAAGTGGACTATAGAGCTCGGTGTGCTGAGATTCTATTTCCCCCAAACAGTCCTCGCTGTTAGTAGTTTCTCTCCTGAGCCCCTGGGATGTATAATTTTAAGGCTGGTCCCTCTAATATTATACAAGAGTCCAGTGTAGAACATTACTGGAACTCAAGAGCAGGAAGGCCCCTCAGCAGGGTCAGGGTTGGATGGAGGGAGGAATGTCTCCTTTTCTCCTCCCTTTCTTCCTTCTTTCCTCCCTTCCTTCATTTCTTTCTTCCTCTTCCTCCTTCTCTCCCCCTGCCCTGTCCCCTCTCAACAGGGTCTTATGTAGGCTGGGTCTCACAACGGAGCTGAGGCTGGCCTTGAACTCCACCCTCCACCCCCCAAGTGTTGGGCTTCCAGGCTTCATACATCCCATTCAAGGAGAGTCTTCAGCAACTGCACACGTGGCTTGGGAGATGCAGTCTTTTCTGTGTCCGCCATCAGGCACAAAGACCCACACGTCAGACCCACACACGTGTTCTCTAATGAACAGAATGTGTCTTTATTCCCTGTCCTTAAAGCACGTGGAAGTGAAACCAGTTCCTTTGGATTGGGGAACCAGGGCTGTTAGACAACTCCAGGTGAGGCGAAAGTGACACCAGACTCTTTGCTAAACTTCCACGTGTGTGGTCAAGTTGGCTGTATTTTAAAAGTGATCTCGTGTGTCCCAGGATGGTTTCAGGTCAATTCTGGTTATGCTGGTTGCGTAAATTAAAAGTGGTCTTCTGGCCTGGCGCTGGTGGCGCACACCTTTAATCCCAGCACTCGGGAGGCAGAGCCAGGAGGATCTCTTTGAGTTCGAGGCCAGCCTGGGCTACCAAGTGAGCTCCAGGAAAGGCGCAAAGCTACACAGAGAAACCCTGTCTCGAAAAACCATAAAAAAAAAAAAAAAAAAAAATGGTCTTCTGAGAAACTAACCACTGCTTTATATCTTCCTTCATAACTCCTTTCCAGTTTCTTTGGAGACCAAGACTAGGCCAGAGGAAAATAGGAACGCAAAAGTGAGTAGTCCGGCCTCATCCCTCACCGGACTCTCTCTGCAGCTCTCTGCAGCTGAGTTTTCGTTTACATGGATCTCTCCCACTTCCCACCCAGCACTGCATTCCTCCCTTGCTGCCCCTTGCATACTTCACTGGTGGCTCACAAGTGCCTTGTGTTCTGCAGTGAATGACTAGTGACTTATAGTTTCTAGTGTTCACATAAATTTTCTTTTTAATTTTGGAGACAAGGGCTTCCTATATATAGCCCAAGCTGGCCCCGAACTCAATATATAGCTGAGGATGGCCTTGAGCTCTGGTCTTCCTGCTTCCACCCTCTGAATGCTGAGGTTACAGGTGTGTACTACCTTGTCCACTGAGCACATGCATTTATTTAATTTTTCAAATGTTTATTTATTTTGTTTTATATGTGTAAGTGTTTTGTCCCATGTATGTGTTGGCACCACCGCACAAGTGTCTGATGCTGGAGGAGGTTAGAAGAGGGGTTAACTAGAGTTAAGGATGTTAGTGAGCCACAATGTGCTGGTAACTAAACCCATGTCCCCTGTAAGACCAACAAGTGCTCTTAACCTCTGAGCCATCTCTCTATCCTTACATAAATTTATTTTATTTATTTATTTTAGTTTTTTTTGAGAAAGGGTTTCTCTGTATTCTGGCTGTGCTGGAACTCGCTGTGAAGACCAGGCTGGCCTCAGTTTCACAGAGATCCACATGCCTCTGCCTCACAAGTGCTGAGATTAAAGGCGTGAGCCACCACCTTTGGCAAAAAGACAAGGTTTCTCTGTAGCGCTGGTTGTTCTAGAACTTGCTCTGTAGACCAGGCTGGCCTTGAACTTACAGACTACACTTATTTTTGAAGAAATTAATTAGGCTGTTTATTCTATCTCTAGGAGTTTGTGACTAATGACTTGGAGCTTTTAAAGCATTTCCTGGAAAAGCAGGCAGTCTGGGCCTGATTCAAAGGCTTATCTTTCTATTTCTTCATTAAGAACGACCTAGTACTTCGCTCTCCAAGCCCAGGTTTTTTGTTGGTTGGTTGGTTGGTTTTTTTTAATTCTTTCTCAGTTCCAAGTAGGTTTCAGCTATAAATTGAGGTAGTATCAAATTTGTAGTAGACTTGCATTAGAATGGTAATGAAAAGTAGTTGAGGGCATATGCTTGCAAGTACCCAGCCCCAAGGTGGTCCCAGAAAGTATGGCTCTTAAGAACATCCACATGTCAGCTCAGGCTCTGAAGACTGTTTAAACGGTTTTTGTAAAACCAGGAAATTATATTTTAAAAACCCTATAGTTTAGGAAAAACACATACAAGCTACTAACCCAATAACAGAGACATGGAAGTTTGGGGAGATCCTGCCTGATGAGATTCAGGTTCTGGAAGAGTCAGGATCTGAACCGGTTTGCTGAAGATGTAAACAGCAGTGATGAGACAGGAGCACAGAGAGCAGGCTGGCTCTAGGCTGGGGTTGAGCCCGGGCTCTCCTTGGGGCAAGGAATTTAAGAGTTCTCTAAGAGTTAGCCAGCCCTGACAAACACTGGTGGCCCGAGTCGCTATATAGTTGGTCAATACCACAAGGGGGCAGTATGGACCAACAGCTTGTGCTTTGCCCGACTTTGGTTTTGTAGATTCTTTTGAGCCAAGAGTTGCAGTAAGCAGGAGTTGAAAGCCACACCACAGACCTTAGTTTGTGGGACACTTTTAATGGTGGTTGCAGTGACAGATTAATAACAGCTCCACCTTGTGTGGTGAGTGTCAGGGTGACACACTTGGAGGACCTAATGCTGAGGAGTTGAAGTGTATTGCCCAATTTTTAAATCTATTTTTTAATTTTTGAGGTGGGATCTCACTATGGAGCACTGATTGGCCTACAACTTGCTATGTTGACTAGATGGCATTGAACTCACAGAGATCTGCCTGCTTATGCCTCTTGAGTGCTGGGATGACAGATATGAGATACATGCCCCACTTTCTTTTTAAAGTCTTGATGTGTGTGTGTGTGTGTGTTTATGTCTGTGAGTGTGAGCATACACCTGCCATGGAGCACATGTAGAGATCAGATATAACTTTGGATGTTGGTCCTTGCTTCCCATCTTGTTTGAAATGGGGTCTCTTGTTCCTTGGTGCAGATACCAGGCTAGGTGGCCCACGAGCTTCTGGGAATTCTCTGCTTCCCATTGTGCTGTAGGAATGCTAGAATTACAGATGCACACTACAGCATTTGGCTTTACAGTAGGTTCTGAGGATCCAAATCCAGGTTCTAGGCTTGTGCAGCAAACACTTTACCCACATAGCCCTCTCCCCATCCTGGAAGATGTCTTAAAACAAACAAACAAACAAACCACTAG
>CABHPH010141630.1:38471-53086 GCA_902168325.1 Peromyscus nudipes | reverse complement strand
CCAAGGCGTCCTACCTCCTGGAAGCCCCAGTGTGCTCTCCAGCTGCCCCAGTGTTCTGGGCTTCCCCTCCCACTTATCTGTGAAACACACCTAAGGTGGTATTATCTCCTGTCTCCCCACCTGCTTCACACAGAACCCAAGATCTTCACGTGACTGCTCTGTCTCAGTTTACATCAAGGTGATGAAGGGTGATGATACTGAGGAATTCACAAGTCAATACACACAGAGAAATAGGAACAGATCATGATGGCACATGACGCCACAGAAATGTTGGATAATACGAGGCTCCCTCCATACTCTGCCATCTCAGAGAGGCACAGGCACCCCACACTGAAGCCTCTAGATCTCCACAGACAAAGAATCAAAGTCCACACACCAAAGTTACCAATCAGTCCCTGATCCACAGCCTCCAGCCAAGGGCTTGGCTGCCTGCCAAGGGCACTCAAGCATCTCTATGTCCTGGATCCAGCATGCCTTGCACCCAAGCATCTCCATCCTCTGGATTCAGCATGCCTTTTTGGAAAGGAACCTTCCTTCATGTTTCCTTCCTTCCAGCCTCATGCTGAGCCCACAGCTACTCTGATAGCCCACCTGGTCCAGCTAATTCCTTTCCTCAGCCAGGCTCACAGGGATGATGCCAAGGACCCAATACACAGCAGCAGGCTGCTGCAGCAGCCTTCAGGTCAGAGTTCTTACCCTGCTCCCCGAGGTTTTGATATGCATGGAGGGGAACATTGTTTCATAGACCACACAGGACAACTGGAGAGTCTGGTACACAACACCACCCAAGTCCACTGTGGCCTCAGTAGGAGAGGACCTTGTCTAGGTTCTGCCTTCTTTCCTTCTCCCCTCCACTCTTCCTCCATTCTTTCCATCACTTCCTTCCTTCTTTCCTTCCCTCCTTCCCTTCCTCCTCTCTCCATCACTCCCTCCCTCCTTCCTTTCTTCTCCCTTCCTTTCTTCCTTGCCTTTCTCCCTGTCTCCCCTTTTTGGTCCGTCCTTTTTCCCTTTCCCACATCCTTTACTTCTTCCCTCCCTCCCTCCTTCCTCCTTTCTCTTTTACCTCCCTCCTTTCTGAAAATCACTCTGGCCTCTGTGTGTGCCCTCCTGTGGATGACAGGTCAATTGTGGCCCACCACAGCTTTCTCATGAAGTAGCTGGGATAGGAATTGGAGCAAGGAGCTAGCTGCCAGAGCCCCATGTGCTGTGGTCCCTCGGGCCCCTCTGGTTCCCTCTATTACTCCATGTTCCAATGCCACTTCCTCAAGGCAAGGCCCAGCCCCTGGGCACTTGCTCTGCTGTCCCATGGCCTCTTCTGCTCCCTTCCTAGGGCAGTAACTCTGTGTAGGAGCCAAGAAGCATTTACCCATCCAGCGCAGGTGTGGGGGCTGTGGCCCTGTGACCATATCTGCGTCCATGGCGTCTCAGTATTCCTCAGGAACCTGTTCCCCCCTGGCCTCTTTCCCTCACCCTGGGCCAAGTGTCACCCTCATTCTGCTCTGAGCCCACACTGAGGGATGGGGAGACAGGGTCCTCCTATTTCTAGAACACCAGCCGAAGCTGTGTGGACTCTTCTAAGAGTGAGAAATCTGGAACCCCAGTCTTCTCCTGTAAGCATGTCTGAGCCTGGGTTCAGCTTGCCCAGCATTAGTGACTGACAGCAGCCTGACCCTGTGGAGACAGCCATCCCTCCCGCCTGTGTGCTTGCTGGAGACCTCCATCCTGATGGTGTTTCCCACAGTCTCCCTGAGCCTATGATTAAACGGATGGAAATGTCAACAAGACTCGACTTGTGCATGGGGGGACGGCTGCCTCCCTGGAGGTATGCACATAGCACCCTCCTTTTGCCCGCTGAGGCAGAGCCTTGCCCGGTCCCATGCCAGGGCCATGTGGAACTTTCCACGCCTCACACCTGGGAAACATGCCCCCAAAAGCTCCACTCAGCTGCCAGGCATGTGTCTGCAGGACCCACTGTGAAGCCCAGGCCACCCCCCCCACACCAGTATAACCCGAACCCTGGGTATGATAGAGCAGAACATTCTTGAGGGTCTCTAGACACTATACAAGCAATGGTGATTCACAGGAATTTTTTAAACCACCCGAGTGTACCCCAATAGCACAGGGGAGGTGGCTTTCTGAGAAAGATGTGGGAGGGGGCATGCCTCTGCCAGCTTCCCTCCCTGGGCACATTCTTGTACTCTGGAACTCAGCATCCATGTCCATGCATTCCTCTTACTGCCCTTCTGTCCATCTGTCCTATTCATGGAGCCAGCTGAGAACACCCTGGGGTCAGTCAGGGAGGATCCCCCAATCTCTTCCTAGATCTTAGATCAGCATAGAACAAAGAATGAGCAGCTGAACTGAGAAATTAGATCATGACAAAGGTGATGTACAGTAAGAATGATGTGGGCCCAACTATGTCACCTGCAGTGGTCCATCGTGAGACCGTGACACCATCTAGGGACCCAAAGAGGGAGAAGGCAGCCCTTATACTTAAGCTGGGGGATGAAAGCTGAGGACAGAAGCTGCCCATATACTCAGGGCATCTCTTGGCTCTGCTTAGCCCATGGCATCTCTTTGCAGAGGGTCCTGAGCTCTCTCCTGGGAGTACAGTGATGAGCCGTCCAGCCAGCCAGCCAACAAGCTCAGGGCCTCCAGGAAATAAGGGAGAACACTGCCCAGCAAAGAGACAGAAACAGGTGTCCAGGTAGGGTGGGGCTCGGGGGGTGGCAAGGGCTGCTGTGGTTTCTAGTCTGTATGAAGCAGCCCCTTGGCCCGCAAAGGTCTTGTCAGATCTGGTGTGGCTCTAGGCAGGATGGCAGGGAAAGGAACCTGGCCACAGGAAGGGCCAAGAGCAATCAATGGCTCAGGTGACAGATGCAGCAGGAGAGGTTGGGGTTCACAACTCTGGGTTCAGCAGAAAGGGCTACAGACGAGGTCTCCAAGGAACCCTTGCTGTAGTGGAGGACATTTGGAAAGGCAGTGGCTCTGTGCATGTCTAAGCACTGGGTAGGCGGCACTGTGGCCCTTGGACACATGGTAGCAGCATAAATAAGGTGTTGGGAGGGGGGTTGGGGACAGCTCTAGGGTTTGGGTCTGGGTCAAGGGATTAGAAGACATCTCACTGCCTGAGATGATATTGCCCAGGTGGGACACCGGAGCTCAGATTGGCTTTATGAATTGATACCCCATCAGCTGGCTCCCAGAGAGGCAGGAGGGAACATGAAAGTAGATAGATCCCTGGACAGCAAGGAGACGGAGAGATGACAGGTCCCGGATGATCTACCTGGATCAGGCTCCAGTGGGTGTGCCTCTCCCTCAGATCTAATTCTACTTGAGTTCTATCTTCCTTGGGGTCACCAGGCCCCTCCCTGTGGTTCACTCTGGTCCCTTTCATAACCTCATAGTGGAGCCCCTTGTCCCAGGTCACCATGATGCCTCTTTCTGGCTTCCAGGCTTCTCCTTAATGTGGCTCTCTTTCCCAGAACTGCTTCCTTCTCGCCCTCCACACAGCTCCCCAGCTCTGACTTAAATAACACTCATGTCCATCTCCACACCATTCTACCCACCTGACTCCCACACCTGGGTGTCCACATGACCACCCCCATCCATGTGCTCAGGCTCTTTGCCTACCTCCCACACAGAACCCTACAGCCTTTATGACCATTGCTATGGGGCTCCTAAGGCAACTGTGGCCTTGAGCTCTAGGCTGTCTTGGTCCTCTGCAGGGTCTTCCAATTCCTGTCTCACACCTGAACATCTCCACAGATGCCCTGTCCCGGGCCACCGGGTAGGCAGGTCCCTCTTCCTCCTCCCTTTCATTGCTTCAGGAACTCCACACTGTGTCTCCAGCTCCTACCTGGCAGTCACTCTCTCTATCTCAACTGTTCAACTGCGGAAGCACCCCCAGGCACCGCACAGCCACAGTACAGTGCCCAATTGTCACTTCTGGGGGCCCCCATCGCAGTAGAAAGACCTTGAGGTCACCCTCACACACTCCTGACATCCAGTCAGTCATCGAGTCCAGTACAGAATCTCATTTCTCCACCTTCCCTGGGTGAAGGCTCCCTCACCTGGACCACATCTCTTCTCCCAGTCTCAGCCCTGCCCTCCTGTGGTCAGTTCCCAGCACTGCACAAGCCTTTCTAGAACCTAGGCCAGCTCCACTCTGCTCTACAGCCCTTTTTGTTACACGAGCTATCATTTCCCACTTGAGGCCATCCCTCGGGCTCCTCTGGTCCAGAAACCATGCTTTCTACTGAAGCACAGGGAAGCCTGCTCCTGGCATACGGTGGACTCCAGACCTGGACCACACATGCGCTTCTGAGTTGCCTCACACAAGAGTATGCAGCATTCACACACCACTGTTTGCTGACATGTGCTGTAATAGAGGGGAGAACAACCAGGCTCGTCATCATGCAACCATAATGCTGATTCTGCAGAGACAGCTGAGCCCCACTCCACACACCAGATATCGAAGAACCAGGGCACCCACACTTGCCTCTATCTGGGAGAGATTGAAGCGCGCTCTGTGTGTGTGTGTGTGTGTGTGTGTGTGTGTGTGTGTGTGTCTGTCTGTCTGTCTGTCTGTCTGTCTGTTTCTCTCTATATGTGTACACATGAAAGAGAACTGGAAATTGAGGAAGAAGCTAAGAGTTTGGGGTGTCAGGAGATAGTGCCAGCTACAACATGTTCCTGTTCATCTCATCCCATCTAGCAAACCCAGTTCCAGTCGGCCTCAACTCCTTCCTACACTGTAAATGGGCTCCCCATATGCAGGAGGACCAAACCCATCCTACATTGCATTTAGGGCTGGACTCAAGCTGTGGGGCATCACTTCGCTAAAGACTTTTTAGTACTTGGACAAAGAAAGAGGAAGGTGGGGAAGAGGCCAAGTCAAGGGCATAGGAAGCTGTAGGAGGAAGAGCTCATGCCCAGTTCTTGCAGTCAGCTTCTCTGTACCCCCAAGGACTTGTAAAGGGCTGGCACAGCTATGGCTGGATGATTTCATTGGGATCTCACAGCTCATCTCTGTGGCCTGAGCAGGCATCAGAGTTAGTACCACCCTGCTTACAGAGAAGGAAATCGTGCCTCAGCATGTGACCTCACTCCCCCAAGAGTCAAAGCTGGTGGGCACCAGAAATAAAATCTGAACCCATATGCTGAACCCCAAATCAAGATGGGGTACACTTATCAGAAAATCCATCCATGGATCAGACAGCATCCTGAAAATCAGTCACTTCTCCAAAGACAGGGCTTTCCTGTGGACTCCCAAGTGGCTGCTGCAACCAGGCTGGGACAACAAAGATAGATGGGTGGAATAGATGCCAATGAGTCCTTGGTTCACACTGACTTTAATATACTCTGAGCCGAAGGCTACTCTCTCCTACACCATCCTCTCATTCATTGGGACAAAGTCACAAAGAAATAAGAAAACTGAGTCACCCCCCAGTTAGGATGATGGCTCAGCCCAACTCCCAGAGGGAGAAGTTTGGAGCCCCAGCAAATCCTGGGCGGCACTGCGGGGTTGGGCTGAATGCATAAGGGGCATATGGTGGCCATGCTGATGTGATAAATAAAAGAACCAGAGTGTCCCTGTTCTAAAAAGAAACAAGATGGGGTGGGGAGATGGCTCAGTCAGTGATGTGTATGTCACACAAGAATGAGGACCAGAGTTCAATCCCCAGCACCCATGTAACAGGTCAGACATGGTGGTGTGTGCCTGTAATTCTAGTATTGGGAAGCAGAGACAGACAGACAGCCCAATTTAGCCTACTCAGCATGCCCCAGCAAGTGGGCTGTCTTAAAATACAAGGAGGACAGCTCTTGGTGAGTGATACCCAAGGTTCACCTCTAGCCTACACTTGCACACACATATATATATACACATCCACCACCACTACCACCACCACCACCACCATCACCACCACCACCACCACCACCACCACCACCACCACCACCACCACCACAACAACAACAACAACAACAACAACAACCACATAAAACACACAGAGAGAAAAATAGCACGGCATGGTAGCCATTGCTGGTTCTGGGACCTAGGGTATCGGCAGCAGGGTGGGAGTCACTGATCATCTTGGAAGCAGGTCTCTGTGTGGCCCTGACAGTGGATCTCTGCCTCCTACTGGCCTCAGGAAGGACAGCCATGTAGGACCATGATTCAACCTGGGCTCAGTCTTTCCGTGGGTGGTGCCTGCTCCATTAGAGGAAAAAGATACTAGAGTCCTTCTGCCCTCTGCTTCCAGATTAGACATTTAGGAGTTCCCTTAGATTCCAGACATGGCAGTCAGATGCCCCAGAGGTCAGTAAACTATACAGCCCAGAGCTGGGTACGGGAGTTGAAGGTTGATGCCCAGGTTGCCCACACGAATATCCAATAATGACACATTGGTGGACAGATAATCAATGAGTACATGGGTGAGGACAGACAGAAGAAGGAAGGACACCCCTCCGTGGATTTCAGGTGTGAAGGTGTGGGGAAGGGCAGAATTAATGTCCCTTAGAGATATGCCAGTATGCCCCAACATACATGCATGCATGGACACACACATACACACACACACACACACACACACACACACACACACACACACACACACTCATGTATGCTCTGTTCACACTGCCAGGAGTTGCAGTTCTCCAAAGATCTCTGGTCTTTCACAAAGTCTTCTATGGCTCTGTACTCATGGCTCCTATCCTGAGCACACCTGGACTCTGCCAGCCTCCCACCATTCTTTACCCATTGCAGGGTCCCTGCACAGTGTATGTGCCAATGGCCCTTTCTCTTCCTGCTCCCCTAAAGGAGAAATAGCCCTATGTGGGGCAGCTGCACCAACGCCTCCATCTGCTCAATTAGCAGCCTGGTGTCTGCTTGACCCCAGGGACCTGGCAAGTCTGGAAATGAGCCCAAGTCCCTTGGGCTCAGGCCAAGCACAGGCTGTGGCCCCTTCTGCCTCCTGCCTTTCTGCCAGGCTAGCTGTACCTGAATGAGAGGAGCAACAAGAAGCCTTGGGTCCAGCCTGCTGCCCGTCTGTGCCTTGGAGTTCATACCCACATTGGGTACAGCCCATGGCTATGAGAAATGTCCCATCTGTGCTGTCAAGTGAGGAAATTCCCAGGTGAGGATGCTCTCTGCAGGGCGGGGCAGCTTCACACTAAAGCCCAAAGCAAAGATGACCTCTTTGCATGAGTTCATCGGCAGTTGGGTAGGCTGGACAGGATAGCTCAGGGACCCTGAGCATGGCCAGAGCCACCAGCCTCAAACACTGTTTCAGGATTGCCCAACTCAGGGCAGGAGCAGAGCAGTAGCTCACCCACCCCGATCAGACACCACCAGCCAAGTCTCCCAACCAGCTTCCCACTCCCTGCCCATCCAGAAGCTGCTGGTCCTCAAGAGCTACCCCAGGATGAATAGAACAGAGCCTGTCTACCTTCCAGCCCAGGATCTGCCTCCAGCCTTCCCAATGCCTCTGGTCACCCTAACTGGTAGCAGGCACCTGACCAGGGAGACAAGTGAGAGAATGTCTCTCTGAACCCCGACCACGGCAGATCCTGCCAAGCCCCTGAGATGCATGGCACTGGGTCTCTAAGCAGACCCTATACCAGGCGTAGCACACCTACCGTAGCAAGGTGTCTCATGGGATCACCGACGTAAAGCATGGTAGGCTCGTGGGGGTCTGCACACGCTGAGGAGCTGGTGTGCCGCGGGACGAGGCATGGGTCTGGGTGGCTAGGTGGGGTAGGGGCAGATTGGTGGCTTCCCGGTGGGGTGGACTGAGTGGTTGCGGCTCTGTGGCTAGGAAAGCAGGAGCCAAGGATGCTCAGGAGCGTGTGGGCTGGGGGTTGGCATCCTCTCCCTGCCTACCTCCCGTATCTCTGTTAACTGGCTGCATCCAACAACAAACCGGGGCCGCCCCTTTATCCTCATGGCTGTTCACCAACACGAGGCAGGCCTCAGCTTGCCCGGAGACGTGTCGGACCGCACCAAGGAGGCTGCGCAGGGGGAGCTGGTGGGGATGCGGGGCCAGTGACTGGCTTGGAGATCATTTACTCCCACCGTGCTCCTTCTAAGCTGCTACCCAGCGAAGGCTCTGGGGGTTGTGGCTGTCATCTATAAACAGCCTCTGCTCTAAAGCGTGAGCAGCCAGCCCTGGTCTGGGAGACCTTGGTAGCCAGGGCTTGGCCACCCTGAAGGAAGAGGTGGTGTTGCCAGCCTTGGCGACCCAGGTGAGAGAACTTGCCTCCTCCCAGGGGACTATGGACCCATAGGGACCACCCCAAGGTCTGAATAGAGGAGAGACACACCAGCATGCTTGTGCCAGGGCACCCGTGGACAACCAGGCACAGGGCCGGGTGGAGTCAAAGAACCCATAGCATTCATTGCCTAATAGACAGTATTTTGTCCCGGCTCTACCAAAGCCCAGGAAGCAGGGACATGGCCATGCCCACCAAACAGAATTGCCGAGAAACCCCTTGAGAATGTATCTCAGTCACCGCAGACCTTGTCCAGCCAGGAGCTCTACATCAGCATCTGCCTAGTGGGGACCGAACGGTGGTCACCACTGCTCTTTGTCTGGGGGCAGCTGAGTTTCAGGTCTGTTTCAACCACGAAGTCACCTTTAGCAAAGGTACCTGAACCCTTCTTGTCTACAACAGACATGTGTCCCATGAAAGTGGACATCGGCACTGAATTTCCAGGCCCCCTGAAACACAACAGCTTGAGCCCCACATTGAGAGTTTAAAGATGTTAAGGAAGATGCAGAGATGGTATGAAGACTGAACCCTTCTAGCCCTTTCTTGCCAAGTTCCAAACCACCTTCTGCCTCTCCAGAGAGCTGGGAGTAGCTGTGCTGGGGCAGAGGGCGGGGGGGGGGGGGGGGCTGTAGCTGTAGCCCCTGTTCAGAGTCCTGGGATCCACAGAAGCAGTGGAGATGCTCTACCTCATCCTGAGCCCTACACTGGCCCGAGAGCCACAGCTCCACCTGGCTTGGTTGTGGCTGGAGCCACAAGTTGCACCAGCTCTGCACTGCTCACAGGTCAGCTATGAATAATCAAGTCACTTTGTTAGTCAAGTTTTGGGGGAGGCGATCTTCTGGGAAACACTGCTCAGGGTGTTTACAGTAAGAAGTTCTGGGGACAGCTGCAGCTTCCCTCCCTAGGGACTAAGGGACAGGTTTGCAGACTCCCACCCTAGATGGTGTGGCCAGGCTGCTTCAGAGAACCCTGAAGAGATGACCTTCAGTTTCCTGAATGCGGTTTAGGAAACTGTGCCCCTCAGCAGCTCTGAGTCCTCACGTTGGTTTTACAAACACCCAAAGGAGAAAACAAGGGAGAATTAGCGCAGGGAAAGAGAGCAAGACTGACTTCAACAAGAGCTCGTGTCCACACTACCAGAGGAGGCACCTGGCTTGAGAGACTCTCAGCCCCACGAGAGAAGGCACGTCCAGCTCTGAGCTCTCCTCTCCACCGCAGCCTCTGCCCCAGCCTGCCTCCTGCCTCCTCCTAGGTGGTCTGTCTGTCTGCCTCAGGTTCCCCCAGGTAGTGGTAGGGGTCCTCAGGTGCCCCCCATAGTGCCAGGGATCCTCAGGTGCCCCCATAGTGGCAGGGGTCCTCAGCACTTGCTTCTCTGTGTCTCTCACTGGCTCCACCTTGCTGACTGCTCCTGCAGAACCCTCACAGCTGAGGCAGGAGAGTGAAATTCTGCAGGCCCCTGTTGCTCTTTCTACAACACATGCTCTGGAGAGAAGCTTGTCAGGAAAGGCAGGTGTCTAAATGTGGTGTGTTGGTTCAGGAGCAAATACACCGTGCACTGACCCTGTTGGTGGCTTTGTTCCTCTTCCCCTGGACCCTGGAGTGGGGGAGGGGAGTTGGGGGGTCGGTTGAGTTCAGTGCTGTAAATGTAAGACACTCTTCCCACCAAAGCCTGCCAAGGTAAGGGTGGCCAGGAACCACTAGGGGTGGTGGGTAGGCTTGGGGTCCCCAAGTGAACTATACTGAACCCAGTCCCTGTCCCCAACTTAGCCCCACACTTCCTCTCACTGCAAATTCTCCTTGCAAAGGTATATCCTTCCTTACCTACCTGCCCCAACGATGCATACACAGGGTCCATGTGTGTCCTTCTCTTGGGCTGGAGAGATACTCCCTCCTCAAAGCCAGGAAGGCTTCCTTAGATACCCCCGTGGGGTCTCAAGGCATTGACTCCCTGGCTCAGCCCCCTACAGGCCACAGGGAGATCGGCACAGTACATTCTGCCCTATCCAGCTGCAGCACCACCCACAAACCTCTGTGACCCACCTGCTCACAACAGCTGATACCAGAGAAAGGCGCCAGACAGCAGGCAGGGGCACTTATGGTGGAGGTGCAGGCCTGGAGGAGGATGTGGAGAGAGGAAGGAAAGGGAATGATCCTGCAGCCCTGCCCAGGGCACCTGCCTCTCTCCCCTTTCCTTTGTTCAACCATGCCACCTCTATACTTTTTCTACATCCTATGAGCTGGAGGGGCCTTTGGCTCTCAGCGTCCACCTTTGTGTGGTTCACGGAGACTCTAGGAATCAGAGGGAAAAGGCTGATCTAACACTGTGTATATGGGGTGAAAAGTGGGATTCCTGCCCTCAAAGCCAAGCTCCTACTGTCCCTTGACACATGTTGGTGCTCACGAAGGGGACTTTGCCCTCCCTTCAATCTTCCAGGACAGTGTGGTGGAAGCCTCGATAATCAGGGATTTCCTCCCCCACTCCCCTGTGCATCCCCCCTCCCCTCGCCAACCACATACACACATGTGACAGCATCTGGTGTAGTGATATATTGTGTCCACCAATATATGGTGCACCCTAATAAAGCTTATCTAAGGATCAGAGGAAAAAGCCAGCCACTATATTAAACATAGAAGTTAGACAATGGTAGCACATGCCTTTAATCCTAGCATTTGGGAAGCAGAGATCCATCTGGATCGCTGTGAGTTCAAGGCCACACTGGAAATAGAGCCAGGCATGGTGGCACATGCCTTTAATCCCAGCACTAACTATAAAGGTCTGGAGGTCTGTACAGACAGACAAGAAGTGACAGAGCTGGGCAGAAAGAGGAAGTGATGTAGCTGGGACAGAAAGGCATATAGGCATGAGTAGACAAGAAGTAGGTCTCTTTGGAAGCTGAGGGTTGGTAAGGCGAGGTTGGCTGTGGCTTGTTCTGCTTCTCTGATCTCTCAGTTTTAACCCCAATATCTGGCTCCTGGTTTTTTATTAAGAAGACCGTTTAGCAATTCGAGTTACAATCCAGAGCCTCTCAACTTTGCTGGGCACGCTAGAACAGGCTGGACCATCATTCCCATCCCCAGTTGTTGACATGGGCCCCTCAGCTCACCCTGCCCAGTACCTGGGAAAGGCTTCTCTGAGTTCTCCTCTTGTTGAACAGGGGGTCATTTCATTTTTGAGACAAGGTCTTCCTATGCAGATCAGGCTGGCTTTGAACTTGAGATCCCCCTCCATGGGCTACCCAGGGGCTGAGATTTTAGGCATGTGCCACTACACCCAACTACCAGGGCCTGTTTTAAAGCATGATTTCTGTAAACCACCTGGAATCTTCAAGGACTGCCAGAACTGAAGACCACTGCCATGGCCAAGGAAACCCAAACACAGAAGGCAAGGGACAAAACCAGCTCAAGGACCCGGTGCCCCTGCCTGGCAAATTGTTCGGGATCTTCAAGGAAACAGTCTGGGAAACGTAGGACCTCATCCTTGCCCTCACCGTCACTCCCTGTGGGAGAAATAGCACCTGTCATCCTCAAACCCTAGAGACTTCTAACTGTCACCTCCCCATTTTACAGATGGAGCCACTGAGATCCAGAAGACTAAAGGACCTTAAGGTCTTCCCAACTTGGAAGGCCAGGGTGGTCTATGAACCCAGGACCTTAGGGACCTTCGATTTCCCCCTACCCATCACAACCTTCTAGTCATTGCTATGTTGTCTACATGGTCACAGGAAAATGAAGGCCACTGGGGCTCACAGCTTCCCTCACCAAGTCTGGGGCTCTTCCAAGATCCACTAGGTGCCCAGCTGCTCCTGTCCACACCAAACCCCGTCACCTCAAGTAATACCAGGATGTGGTTAGATGTCAAGGCCTGGCCAGCCCTCCACACAAGGCCAGGCAGGTGAGCTGGTACCCAGCATCAGCTGGTACCCAGCATGATTTTGCACATCTCCCAGCATCCTCTCTATTCTAGCCCCTCCCATCACCCAACTTCACAAGCAAGGACATGGAGACTCAGAGGCGTGTAAGAACTTGAACTCACTGACTGTACCAGTTTCTGCCAGTCATTAAGGTTGGGTGAAGGGCATCATATAGTTTTGAGGGTTCACTACAGCTGGTGGACCTCCCATGGGACAGAAAGTAGTCTCCCACTCAAGGCCCCTTGGACACAGAGCAATTGAAGGGAAGAGATGTCCCACCTGTTCAAGGCCTGGACTGGCTTAAGCCAGGCCACCTTTTGCTGGACTACCCTGGTATTTGGGTGGGGGTGTCCAGCACATAGGAACAGCTAGGCTCTAATCAGCACTGAGTGAGCTTCTGCTGGGGTGGGGAGGCACCTGAGGACACAGGAGTAGGGTTGCTGAGAGCCCTCGGTACCTCGGATGCCAGAACTGCCCACTGACCTGAGAACAACTCTGGGTAGTATTCCTTGTCCTGGACCCAGCCAGAGACTGGGCTAGAGTTCTCAGGGCTGGGGCTAGCACTTGGGAGCTCTCATCCAGCCACAGTGTTGAATGGGCCCAGGTACCCAGCCCTCTCACCACAGTTTCCTCTCTGTACTTCCCAATCCCCCTGGACTCTAAGATCATACATACTCAGTCATTCTCTTAAAAACCACCCAGCGCTTCAGAAGCTGCTGCAGACGTTGGGGTGTGAGGCTGGGGCTTCACTTTGTGCTGATGTTCTGCTAAAAATGAACAACACGTGGAACTCACGTGTGAGTCCATGGCACGCGCACCCTCCTCTCTGTGTGAATGCCGGCCAGCTCCTCTCTCGGATGTCCATCATATTTCAGAGCCCCGAGTGTGAGTTGTTAACCTCAACTCCTGAGCTTCAGACACTAGATACATAAGAGCACCCACACAACTGACACAAGAGAGTGCGGGCCTCTGTAGGCTACCCTCTGCTTCCCCAGACCAGGTGTACCTACTCTGTAGTCTGTGCCCTGACCACTGTTTCCTTAGAGCCCCACCCTGCAACAACAGGGGACTTTGTAGGTCCCCAAAACACCCCCACAGAGCTGCACCCCAAACCATTATTTCCATCCCATGTATCACAGGACTCAGCTGATAGCTAGGAACCCCATCACTGGCCACCCGCCTTGCTGGGAGCACGCCTCCTGCAGCGTCAGGGTGTCCCTTTCTTCCCTGAGCATTGTGACACTGATAAGCTACAATCAGCAGTGTGATTTATGAGCTCAAACTTCAAAATACCGCATTTCACAGTCTGTAACATTTAGTCCCCCCCCCCCCCCCGCAGCTCCCCGCAGCCCTCTGCCAGTGGTGGCAAGGCCATCTTCCTGCTGATGAGCTCTGGAGCACAGCAGGCAGATGGCCCTAGACATTGCTTATCTCAGTCTTGATCTTTTGCTCTCAGAGCTGCTGGGAGTTCTGAACATACAGGAAGCTTTTGGGGCCGTAGCTGTCGCTTGAGAGTACTGGACATAAGGGTCAGATGAAGCCTGCCGAAGGGAGGCCAGGAAGTCCTGGTTCCAGGGAATTCCCACTTCCAGGAGCTGAGCTGTGCACCCAGGAATTTCATCCATGGCTTTACTGCAAGGCATGTTGCTACCTGACAAAGCGGGCCCCTTGTTTGTGGAGGCGTTGTGCCCCACCCGAGTTACCCCCGCTGGGAGCAGCATGCCCCAGCAGGTGAGGTCTCATGAGCACCCTGCCAACATGTTTACATTGGGCATCCTTAGGGCCAGGGGTGGGTGCCATATCCCTAGCCTCAGGGGCCTGGGCTACTGTTCCCTGCTTTCCCCTTCAATCCAAGACCCCCACCAAGGTAGGTCAGTGGAGTCTCAGCACTCTGCCCTCTCAGGCATGGGATGGGCAGCTTGGGCTAGGGGAGGCAGCTTCCAGCATTCCCAAGGCAGGCATCTTTAGAGTCTTTGTGTAAGCCCCCCCTCACCTCACCGCTCTGGAACCTGGTAGCCATCTCCTGTCCCTTTAGACTGGAAGACACTGATATCCTAGATGATGAGGGTCAGGATCTTGTCTCTAAGGGGCAGCAGGCAGGATGGGGGACTATCCTTCTTGCCATGTTGCAGGGCCACTTTCTGACCCATAAGTCCCAGGCTACCCTTCCACAGCATCTGCCTCAGTTTCCTTGCCTATAAAATGGACACTCACAGGTATTGAATGAGGGTGATCTGCTGCTCTGAGATACCAGGGCTAGACAGGCAGAGACCAGGGCTAGACAGGCAGAGACCAGGGCTGAACAGGCATAGACCAGAGACCAGGGCTGGATAGGCAGAGACAGACCAGGGCTGGACAGCCAGAGACCAGGGCTGGACAGCCAAAGACCAGGGCTGGACAGCCAAAGACCAGGGCTGGACAGGCAGAGACCAG
>CABHPH010141630.1:18781-38461 GCA_902168325.1 Peromyscus nudipes | reverse complement strand
GACAGCCAAAGACCAGGGCTGGACAGGCAGAGACCAGGACTGGACAGGCAGAGCTCAGAGACATGTACACCACCAGGCTGGCACTCAAAAGACCCCTGCCCACCAGGACTGCTTCTGTAGGAGACAGTCTTCTTTCAGTTCCACAGGGACCAGTGGGCCTTGTCTAGCATTCCACCCTCTAAGAGGGGGGTGGGACAGGGAGGTGCCTCCTGCCTCTTCAACCTTGCTGTACACTCGTTCTTAAAGCTGGGTCTCCATGGGCCTCTTGTTCACTGAGGCCCAAGGTGGCCAGGCTTCCCCTTCCAAGACAGGAGTTAGCGTCACACTTCCTCAGCCTCTCCAGTCCCTGGTCCTCTAGCACGTGGCCCATCAGGTGCTAGTGGGAGAAAGGCTGTGCTGGGGACATGCTCAGCTCTCTGGTGCCTCTGCAGTTGACATGTGCCAACCTGGTCTGGGCTTTGCTCTTCCTTCATGTGCTTGCAGGGTTCCTCCAACAAGTCCCCACCCGACACCTTCCCAACCCCCATGTCTCGTGGGATCCCAGCACCCTGGTGGTCCAGTGGGGGAGGATATTGAAGACAGAAGGCCTCAAGGGGCTTCCTCAGGACTAGAGGTCTTCACATGCCCCTTCTTGCATGCACCAGTCACCTCCCTCCAGCTCGTGGTACCACCAGGGCATGGCAGTGGTAGCGGGAGGGTGGGACAGAATTCCACTAACTACTGTGGCTTGCCTTCTTGACAAGAGGAGCTCCCAGTAGAAGGCCACATTTCAAGAGCTGGCTGCTTGGCACCCCTGCTGGTCCCAGGAAAGAGAGCCCCCGAGATGGGGAATGGATCCACTGCTCCGACTGGCCACATCTTCCCCTCCTGATATAGAGAGTGTACCTCACTGCCTTCCATCCTGACCTGGTCCAGCGGTAGATATAGGGACATGGGCCAGTCAGAAAGACAGGGATAGCTCAGAGGTCGATAGCAAGGAGCACAATCAGACCAACATGGACCAGGCTTTCTGGGCAGCGGAAAAAGAGAGGTGCCCTCTCCACAGGGCCTTGAGGTGTTGGGGAATCCCAATTCCCTTCTCTCTGAGGGGTGAGGGTGCCTCAAAACAAAGGCACCCCGGGAAAAAAAAACAAAGAAAGAAGCAGTGAAAGAGGCACCTGGGAAACACGTGGGTGCAGCCATGCCTGAAGCTCTTCTACCACTAAAGCCAATCATGCTTGAATCCATTCTTACCTAGGAGCTGACATAACATAAGCTGGCTATATATTTACTTCTTTATAATTTGAAGTGTCCTGGCTAACCAAAGGTGGGCCACCCAAAGCCCTGCTTCCTTGTTCCACTGGTTACTAAGAAAAGCCACATTTATTACCCACGTCCAGTCTTCAGCAAGGCCTGCTTCACTCACCATGACTGAGGAGGTCATGCCCGGCAGGTGGAAGACATCCATGCTTGTCTCCTCGCTGCCCACCGCCTCACTATTCCCTCTGTTGGGCGGGGGAAGGTCAAAGTAGGTGCTGTCTGGCTCCCTGTGTCGTGGGGAGAGAAAACTGACTGTTAGCTTCTGGCCCAGCATCCTCTGGAAGTCCCCCATGGCTCAAGACGCCAGGCTAGCCCATGGCTCCTGGCAGCATTTGTGCGTCCCAAGAGATCGATCACATGTCCTCCATCTTCAATAGCTTTCCTACCTCTGTCTCCTCCATCCCCACCAGCCCTTGGCTTGCCCCTCAAGGCCTGGTAGTACTGGGAAAAAACCGTTTCACACACATGATCTCCGTGCCCTGGACCTCTCCTGCCCACAGCCGTCTAGAGAACTGGCCAGAGGACAGACCGTGACTGTGGGTCGTAAGCACCCAGGCCACGGCCTGAGGCAGCTGCTACCCTGGCAGATCCCTCTTCCAGTCTGTTCCAAGCTAGCCTAGGCCAAGCAAGCCCAGTGGGGGAGGGGTCTCCATACTCACAGAGAACTCCATAGATGCTCAAAGGTGGCTCCCTCGCCTGGGGAGGAGGAGGGGGACTGGGCCATCTCCCCTACACTGCGGCTCATTCTGGAGGAAGAGGGAGGACAACATGAGCATCCGGGGAGTCCCATCCTCCACCTTCCTCAGTACCGGGGGAGATCATGGACAGGGCTGGCTATGACAGTGCACGGAAACCCCGGAGCAGCAGCCAAGCTCTCCACCCATGCTGCCCACTGCTGCTCCTCCCCTGCCTCTCATTCTCTTTCTTCCCGCCTCCCTCTCCTTCTCATCCTCCCTACGTTCCCCCATCAAGCAGCCTGTCCTCTGGTCCAGGAAGTGAGACTGGGGCAAATTTGGCTTTAGAGATGTCATTCCTAGATTCTGATGAGATGAGAAGGGGTCTGGACAGGCAGGAAACAGCCTCCGGAGAACAGATAACAAGGGCACCCCTGGTGTAGATTCTGTGGGGTGAGTGAATTTAGTCTCCAGAGTCTTGGGTCAGGGCTCAGTTTGTGCAAAAATGAGCCAGGACTGCCATCACCATATTCTGAGCCCACAGATACGGCCAGGATTAGGTCAAGCCAGGTCTTGATTATGTGTTGGTGGGGGAAGGATTTGGAGACGGCTCAGACTTCAGCCTCCTCTTACTAAGAGCATGGGTAGGGCGCCCCCTGCTGGAGCCAGGCCTGGGATGCATAGCTGTGCCGGCTGCTCAGGATGGGCAGGTCCCCCCTGGACCCACAGGAAAGAAAATTTCACCCTGCAGAGTCTAAGGACAAGGCCCTGAGACTGGACTGGAGTTGTCACCTGTGGGCAGTCTCCTCCTCACACAGATAAAGGGGAGCAGGGTCACCCTGACCCCAGCTAGAACCTCTCTCCGCACTCTTTCCGGCTCTCTCCGCACTATTTCCTTAGCAAGGCCTCCCACGCAGACTCCACCCAGGAGGAGAGGGCAGGGACTAGGCACACGAGTAAGTTGTGTCACTGTGGGAGGGTGTGGCAGGGAAACCCCAGCCCACCTGCCCGCTGCCCCCATCGCAGCTGAGGAACAGCTCCCCGGGGCAGCCTTCTGGGCCCTGGGAGCCAGCCTGGCCCAGCGCTCACTGCCAAGCTGACAGGTCCAGACTTGCCCAGGGCTGGCAGGGCAGATCTGTCGCTTTTGTCTGACCCTAGGCAGGCGGCTGCTCATAGAGGTCTGTGGCACACATCTAGAGATGGCACATGCCAGGCCATCGGTCCCCAGAGAAGTGGCACAAGCTGGGAGGGCCAGTACAGGGGCCCAGCTGAGCATAGGCAAAGAGAAGTCTGAGGGTGGAGGCTCAGCCAGCAAGGGAGGATGGCACAGGACAAGCATCCTGTACACGTCACAGCCCCGTCCTATTCAGGAGACAGGCTCTGAGACGTAAAGCGCCTTGCCCAAGGCCACAAAACTATAAGCCCAGGGATGAATAAATAATCTATACTCTTCTTCAGTAATAAGAATTAATTTTCCCCACCTCCCATTCACCACAATCATGAAGGTTTTGACAAAGCATTGGCCAGTCAGCACAGAACCTGCTTTCACCAGTTCTGGGGGGCTTGTCCATGCTGGTGAGGAGCCACTGGTCAGGGTGGGCTGGCCAGCTGGGCCAGGCTGGTGGATGGGGAATGAATGGTGTGAAGATCAGCTGGGCTGAACCAACACCCTCAGACCCAAGAGGACGCGCGTGGGAGCCCTGCCCCAGGGCCCCTTGCTCCCTTCTCCCTTTTGCTGCCTATGCCACGCTCAGAAAGGGAAAGGACAGGGCTCATGTCACACAGTAAACGGACGGCAAAGCCCAAAGCCCTTCACAGCAGTGCTATTCACTTTAGCTAGATGGGGTGGAGGGCCAGGGACACATCAGCAGGGGAGCTGACAGGCATGACATGGCCAAGCACATGTTAGGTGGCATCTGGCCATGACCAGGACAAGCCGCTGTTTCAAAACCCCACAATGTATATGAACTGTGACAGCGGTGCTGAGCCACCCAGTGTCCGGGTCTGTTGCTTCGACAGGTACAGAACAGGAAATCCACAAAGGGAGTCAAAGGTATATTGGGGGTGCTAGCCTCAGGTGGTGCATTGGCGAGCAAATGCTTATGGGTCCCAGGTTTCCTCAGGGGGTTAGATATGCTGGGACAGACAGAAGTGGTCGCACCACAAGATGAATGGAGGTTGCTGAGCTTCAAGCTTCAAAATGCTGTTTGTAAGCCAGCAGCAGCACATACACTCGATCTCAACCATCAAGAGGCTGAGGCAGGGGCATCAGTTCAAGGCCAGCCTCAACTACATGAGACCTCGTATCCAAAAGCAATGCTAATTTATGTGTTAGGAGAATTTCAGGGCATTCCTTAAATTTTTATTTAATTACATTTATTTATACACATGTGGTGCAGTATATGTGTGTACATGTGTACCATGGTGTAGAGGTCAGAGGACAACGTTCAGTACTGGGTTCTCACCCTACTACATGGGGTGCAGGCACTGAACTCAGGTCATCAGACTTGGCAGCAAGCACCCTTACCCACTGAGCCATTTCGCTAGCTCACACCTTTTATTTCTTTTTTTAATTAAAAAGGAGAGACCCATGGCAGCATCTGGAACAGATGTCAGTCATGCCATGACCACATTGCCCTAGATGGTCTCCCCCGCTCTCTTGCCACCCACTGATGGCCAGTACTCAGGATAGGAATGACACTTTGAAACTCCCTGTCGGGTGAAGGACCCCAAGCAATGCTCCTCTAGGGTCCCGTCTTGGATATAGTCTGGGAAGACAGCAGCAAGAGCCTTGGACTGGACTGGGGTCTGGGTATCCCAGCGTAGGATATTCCAGGAGTTCCCTGCTGGTACCTCCACCTTCCACACCTCACCCCTACCTCTTGCCACCCATGCTGGCTGGCCTCCTCAGTTCCAGCAATGACATTTCTGAAGATGGCAAGCCCTCCGGGGAAGCAGGGAGAACATGGGTCCCACTTCCCCCTTGTGCCCTCATGGCCAGGACAAGCAGAGGGAGACTGAAAAGTGGCAGGTACCCAGTGCCTGGAAACAAACCAGCGGTCGGGGAGGGGCTATCTGCTGGCACCAGACTCCCGGGAGCTCAGCAGATTTTGCAACTCTGTCCCCACTACGAACTTGCCGAGTGCTCTTCTTTCCACACCTACTACCTGTCAGGCCTTCCTGCATCCACACAGAAGAAGGCACAACTAACCAAAGCCTCTGTCGGGGGCTAAAGATCAACCCCTGGCCTGCTCACCACAGACACAGCCCTCCCCGACTCCCATCTTGCCCCCAACTGGCTCCTCCGGTCTTAATGAGGTGCGCTTGAGCCAGCTGCTGGTATTAGGCTCTGCCCTTCTGTTCCTTCAGCTGGGTCATGCCTTCTTGCCCAAGTCTGCTGTGGAATATTTTAAGATGTGTTGCATTTGTTTATGCTGTGGAACATTTGTTTTAATGAGCAAAGATGTGCTGCATTCTTTTATGTTGCATTTGTTTAACTCTGTGAAGCTGTGTTACTGTGCCTGTCTAAAACACCTGATGGTCTAATAAAGAGATGAACAGCCAATAGCAAGGCAGGAGAAAGGATAGGTGGGGCTGGCAGGCAGAGGGAATAAAAAGGAGGAATAATCTGGGAAGAAGAGATTGAGGAGTGAGAGAAGGAGGAGGTCTCCAAGGGCCAGACACCCAGCTACACAGCAGACCACAGAGTAAGAAGTAAAGAAAGATATGCAGAAATAGAGAAAGGTAAAAGCCCAGAGACAAAAAGGTAGATGGGATAATTTAAGTTAAGGAAAGCTGGCAAGAAATAAGTCAAGCTAAGGCTGGGCATTCAAAAGAAAGAATAAGCCTCCATGCGTATTTATTTTGGAGCTGGGTGGTGGGCCCCTCAAAGAGCAAAGAATAAAGAGTAAAAACAAACAAACAAACTACACAAGTCCACAAGTCTTTGAAGGCTCCTTCCTAGCATCCAGATCTGGACTCAGAGACCACCACAGCCTCAGGGAGACCACCTACACCATCCAGCCTTGTCTCTCTTCCTTTGTTTTCTACAAAATTCCCACAGCTGGTAACCCAGTCTCATTACATTATAGCTTATAGTCTCTCTCTTCAGAGAGGGAGAAGGGGAGAAAGAGAAAGAAAGAGAGAGAGAGAGAGAGAGAGAGAGAGAGAACCTCTGGGATTCTGCACCCTGAGGGCCGGGGTTTGGTGAGGGATGTCAAGGGCTCCTACACCCAGCTCCCTGGAGCTGGTCAGGACACACTGTTGGTGACTCCCTGATACAGGGCACCAGCATGTAGTTTCAAAGCTAACACCCATTTAGCTCCCATTCACACTGCCTTCCCCCTGAACCTCAAATCCTGCAAAGCTCCCTTCCTACCCTGGCCAGCTTTGGCTCCTTCATTTCCCCATGCTCCCACCTACCACAAGTGGATGTTTAGCCAGGATGCTGGGTTGCTCTCCCTTCTCATCCCAAGCCAGACTGCAGTACTGGCCTCTGGTGCCACCACCAGGAGTGTGTGATACTGACCACTACAGCAGCCAATCAAAGGGGCTTCCTGGAGCCCTGGCTTCAGGTATGTGTGACCTCAGGGTGAGAGAGCAGGTCAGAACCTGCACTCCAGTAAATCAACCCTAAAACTCTAAGTTAAATCCTCTCAATTAAATCTACATCCCCAATAACCTGTCGTGTGTGTGTGTGTGTGTGTGTGTGTGTGTGTGTGTGTGTGTGTGTACATGGGAAGGCCAGGGGTCAACATGGTGGGGAGGGTCTTTCTCTATTGCTCTCCACCCTATTTTTTCTTCACTTTATTTTGTATGTGTGTTCGGAGATGTATTTTGCCTGTATGTATGTCTGTGTACCACACGTGTATTCCTTGTGGCCTCCTGCAGAGGCCAGAAGAGGCCAGATCCCCTGGGTCTAGAGTTATAGATGGTTATGAGTCACCATAAGGGCACTAAGAATGGAACCCAGGTGCCGGGCGGTGGTGGCGCACGCCTTTAATCCCAGCACTCGGGAGGCAGAGCCAGGCGGATCTCTGTGAGTTCGAGGCCAGCCTGGGCTACCAAGTGAGTTCCAGGAAAGGCGCAAAGCTACACAGAGAAACCCTGTCTCGAAAAACCAAAAAAAAAAAAAAAAAAAAGAATGGAACCCAGGTCCTCCGGAAGGGCAGCCAGTGCTCTTAACCACTGAACCATCTCTCCAGCCCCTCTACCTTGTTTTTTGAGACAGGGTCACTCGATGAACCTGGAGCTTACAGATTCAACTAAACTGGCTAGCCAGCAAGCTACAGGAGTCTCCTACCTCCACAGAACTGGGATTACAGATGGATTACAGGGTTAGGGTTAGGGTTAGGGTTGGTTAGGGTTAGGGTTACATGGGTGCTGGAGAACTGAACTCAGGTCCTCATGCTTGCATGGCAAATAACTTACCAACTGAGCTATCTCTATAGGTTCCACACTCCATTAACTTGGAGATGTGTTCACTAGAGGGACAAGAACTGGATGCCATAGGAACAGATTTTGTAAGCATGGCAAGTCATTAAAAACATTATATGTTATGATGGAAAAGAGATGGACTTTGAGAATCTATTGTCAGAGTTACAACAAAGTTGGAAAGTGCAAATTCACTGTTGGAAGTATATATGTAAAAATTACAGTGTGTGTGTGTGTGTGTGTGTGTGTGTGTGTGTGTGTGTGTGTGTGTGTGCAGATGCATACTTCAAAGGTCAGAGGACAGCTTTCAGGAGTTAGATTTCTCCTCCCACTATGTAGGTTCCAGAGGTAGAAATCAAGTTGTCAGGATTGGTAGCAAGCACCTTTACCCACTGAGCCATCTCACTGGCCTAGGAATTGTAGATTTTTGATGAAGACTTGAGTTTTTCTAGAGAGAGCATGCATCCTGTGATGTGATGGGAGCCACAGAAGGCCCAGGATCTTCAGAGGAAGACTTTAGGCTGAATTACACAATGTCATGATGTTTGCTGAGAGCAGAAGCACCAATGGCCCCAGAGGAGCCCTGGGCTGCCTGGCCAATCATGTCAGAAGCTCCGAATCAAGGAAGGCTGTTGTACCGGTGCACATCTGTTCACACTGCAGCCAGGTCACAGCCTGTGGGCATGGCTGGGACATGGGTACCTCTGGCCCTGTTCTAGCCCCTCCTCTACCTCCTCAAAGCCTCAGATGGGCTCCTCTCTTTGCTGAGCTGGACTTCTAGGCCTGGCAGTGCTACACCAGCGAGCCAGAACCACTGCAAGCTGCCAAAGATGCTCTGTGACAGACTCAGACCTCAGCACCTGCTGCACCCCACGAACTCCCCACAAGCATTGGGAAGGGGTACATCAGCCAGGCCTGCAGTGCCCAGGACACCAGAGGAGAATAGGGTTATAGAAGGAAAGCAATGCATCCAGAGAGGAAACCCTCTTTGAACCAAGGACAACACAGCTCATCACACACATCTGGCAACTCTGCACTGGAGTCATGCCCCATGGGATAATTACACGTGCTGGGAACAGTCCTATTGTCACAACTGGGTGATAGAGGGTCCCCTCAGCCTCCACAGAGAGAGCCCAGGGATGCTAACTGAAGACTCGTGGCAGGACCACTAGGCCCATAGAGACACTGGTATTCCTGGGTATGGCAGGGGTCTTCTCTCTGCAGGTCAGTAGGGAAAAGCCCCAGAGGAACCCACCCTGCCTGGGCCATCCCTATCTTCATATGTCTACATGATGTCATGGTTAATGTGGTTTGTCAGTGGCTCATTTCCCATCTAGTAGTTAATTTCAGTGAACAGAGGGATTGAAGTCACAATTCCTAGTAAGTTGGTGACAACCACAAGAGGGGCCCTCCAGAACCCATTTCAGTCACTGGGTGGCCCTTCTTCCAGGGAACATAAAATACCCTAGCACCCATGAGATTCTAGTGTGGGCAGAGGGTAGGTGTCAGTCTCAGGGACATGGCCAGGGACTATCCCTCCTGAAATGACAGTGTTTCTGGGCTGAGTCACAGCCCAAAGACACAGGAAGCCAAGAACTTGACCACACTGGAGCCCTGGTGCGAGGTGCCTGTTCCTCTCAAGCTGCTCCTAGAAGAGGAGCTGCTTTCACCTAGTAGGCTGGGCAGAGACTGGGGTCCCACCTGGTGTGAGGCAGTACTTCCTTCCTCAGGGAGAGTGCAGCAACTGTCTTGGCCTGCTGGTCCTGCCCCAGATGGAAACTGGGTGAAGCAATGTCCTCGCTCACCTCACAGGTGGAAGAATCCCGACCTTCAGCCTGGCATTCTACTCCCTAGCCAGGTGGTCCTTGATGTCCAGGTGGCGGCTGCCCTCTCCCCGAGCTGGGGGAGGGAAATGCTGGTGATGGAAGATGAATTTAGCCACTCCTTGCAGGGTGGGGTGTGCTATGTGAAATATGAAGCAGCTGCCTTCTCTTCCCTGGGCTGAGGCCATCAGCCATGGAATGGGAATGGGGTTGGAGGAAGCCTACCCCTCATGCCTCAGGTCACCCAGGGTTCCCTGTACTTCTTGAAGGAGACAATAGTTGGTCAAACTTCCCACCCATGCCAAGTCACCTGGCACCATGTGGGAACCCAGATAAGACCAAATGAAATGAATACTGCAGGATGCTGACCCGGGCCCCTCGAGACAGCATGAATTCCTCGATGTGCCGAGAATAGTCTGTCCTGCATCTTATTTGACTAACCAGCAAACAGCCAGAGGCTGAGTCACCCACTCAGGGCACATAGTTAGTGCCTAGCTCTTGAGCGCTGCCCTCTATGTCACCTCCCCAGAGGTGACAGTGCTTCCAGTATGCACTCCCACGTTCTCAGGGGAAACCCCCTCTCCTGTTTTTAAAGCCCTGCCCACATGCAGACATCCAGGGATTCCCCTATCCTCTGCTGACCTGCTCAGACCTTCCTTCTGCCCCTATTTCTCCACCCACATGTTGGGCTCATGTGGGACATATGGCATCTAACCCCATCATTTTCTGCCCTGACACTCAGCCCTGCTAGGCACATAAGGTCCCTTCTTCTCTGTCTACACAGCCTACCCTCCGCCACTCTCCGACTGTGTGAATCTGGGCGGGTGACATGCTCATCCTGAGCCTCTGTGTTCTCATCTGCGAAGGGATGGTTATGGATGGTCATGTCCGCCCCCATAAAGTGAAGTGAAGACAGTGACGGTGAAGTGGCAGCTTTGGGCGGGGTGATGATCCTGCACAGAGCAGATGCTGAATGCCCAGCAGTCACAACGCCCTTAGTGTTGGGGTCACAGTGGAAGAGAATAAGTCAGGTCCTGTTGTAAGGGAAAGGCGGGGTGAGAAATAGCATCTGTGGACAGAGACAGGTCATTGATCTGGTCTCTGCGCCATCACAGCAGCTCTGGTCTCACCCCTCTTTGAAAGCTGTCTCAAGCCTGCTGAGCACGACCTTACTCATGGACTCCTCAAAAAGCGAGTTGATTCCTATCTCATGGAAGAGGTGAGTCAGGGATAAGCTCATTACCCGGGGGGCAGAATGGATGATGCCTGTGATGATACCAAAGGCTGGGTGCCAGGGAGAAGGACCAGGAAGCCGGGTCTGGACTCTCACCCTATGCCTCCCAGTTATGGTGGGTGGAAACAAGGGCACAGGTGAATTTGGAGGGTGGGGGTTAGAGGTATGACAGGCCTGATGGAGTGAGTTCCTCTGAAGGGACCAGGGGATGGGTGGGGCAATTCAAGAGAGCTTGCTGGTGTGGCCCACCATGTACCACCAGTGCAGCTGAGCAGACCTCCTGGCCGTGTGCAGCAGCAACCTAGAGGAGGAACTCCAAGGGAGCGTGGATGGGGAGAAGTGGGTAGCAAGACTGGTTCAGGCCAGCGAGGATGGAGTGGAAAGAGGACTGGGGTCCAGCGACTGCTGAGCACAGAGTAGGGCTCGTGCTGAGGGATAGGAGAGATGGGAGCCTGCAGTCAGGGAGGGTGTCTGTCTAGACACTGTGTGTATAGGTGGCCAGAACAAGTCTCAGTGGGGTGAGTGCCCTCTTCATGGGAGTTGTCACAGCCTCCCCCTTATGTCTCAGCTCCTCCACACACAGCCCTACTCCCTGCCAGGCTGCCAGTCACCCTTGTTCTTTCAACCTGCCCTGTTCTGGACCCATTTATACCCTACTCACAGTGGGCAAATGGTCCCTTTACCTACTGGTCACCATCATTCGAGAGCCTGGGGTTTGGTCAGGGAGGCTCAGCTGCTAGGCACATCACATCGCTGCTGCTGAGTACAGAGGCCGAGAGGGCAAGCAGAGCTACCGAGGACAGTGACGGGGACACGGACAGAAACAGAGCCTCCAGTGGACACCCTGACCCTCAGACCTCTGGACTGACCAGCATCAAGACCTTCAACAAATCACCAATTCAGGGGCCCCCATCTCTTCCTGTGTGTGAAGCCCAGATTCTCTAGTCCCTCCATTAGGCTGCCACACCTTCCTTGCATGAATGAGCCATGCAAAGCTTTCAGGAGATTCCTGACAAGGTTGTTACCAAGGATCCAAGGTGAAAAGTAGTTCTGTGTCTGTAATTCAGCCACCTGTGGGTCTTTATGGTCCAGCTTCCATTTGGTTTTGGATGTGGAAGGTGGCTTCTTGCAGGCACCCTCTGTCCCACCCACCTCTCCAAGGACTCACCCACTCCTGGAGAAAGTTCCAGGTGGCCTTTAACCTGATAGAACTAGGTGCCAGACACATCAGAACCCTCTGTCTCAGGCCCGAGGCTGCAAGGGAAGGCTCTATGTGCCTGATAGCGGAATCCTGCTAGTCATCTGTAGGACTAGGGATGGCTGAAGAGCCTCACCTCCCAGGGTCTCTGGACATCCCCTGGCTCCCTGAGTGTCAGGGGAAGAAGCCCATGTGACACGAAGAACAGACCTGACCATGTTGCTCAGTGAGTGCACCACACAAAGTTGGTGCCCAATGAACAGACGTTGGTGGCAGAATGAATCATTTAGTGTGACCAAGTGGTCCTGCAGGTCAGAGAAGGATGGGTGAACCCTGGAGTGAGCTATGAGGGGTCAAACCTCACCATTTGCACCCCAGGTCTAAAAGGCTCCCATGGAGGCTGAGTGGGATGGCTCAGCAGTTAAAGGCACTTGCTGCCAAGCTTGATGACCTGAGTTCAATCTCTGGGATGTCCTCACATGCCTTCATACACTTATACACACAAAATAAATATAAAAAATTAAAATGACAAATAAAAAGGAACTGTATCTTCATTTTATCTTCGGTCTGTTGGGAGTTCAGATTTTAGGACCCAAGGAAATGTCACTGGCCATGTGTGGCACAGCAGGACCCTGTGTCCTCTTGCTGGCCCTATTAGCATTCTGTACTGTAGGTACAGCATGAGACCTATGAGGGTGACCTATAATGAATGCTAACAGGACCAGCAATTGAAGTAACCAATCAAATCCCCAAGACAACCGTGGTGATACATGCTCACAGTCTCAGCACTGGGGAGACTGAGTCAGGAGGATTAGGATTCAGGGCCAGCCTGGAGTACAGTGAATTCTAGGTTAGCTTGGGCTACAGAATGAGATCCTGTCTTTAAAACTTGGAGGCAGACATCTCTCTTTCAAGCAATATTCCATCCATCTGGGCTCCAGGGCCAAGGCTAGGTCCTACCGAAAGGATTGATGATAAGACACAAGGGTGTGGACCATACATCCCCCATACCCTGTCTTCACACCCACCCTCTCACCGACGTGTGCACACTGCCTCACGATGCACCACACAACGGAGGTGGTCATGTGTATGCACACACGTGCATGCTCACACGTCCTCTGGCCTTGCTGTAATAGTTTCTATGTAGGGTTTTCTCTACCTCACCCTGGTAGGACCCTATGTAATTTGCATTCCTAGGACATTCACCTGCTGTTCACAGGACAGTAGCCCAAATGGACAACAGCAGAAGAAGGGCCTGCTGAGGCCCCTGTCCACATTCAGACCAGCCTATAGACGGCCATGTGAGGACCATGAAGCCCAGGACAGGCTCAGGCTGAAAGACACTGCGAGGGAACGCAGTGGAGAGGGAGCTAAGGCGAGCCAGTCAGTTCAGGCCAGTGGCAACATCCTGCAGGACAAACATGGCCTCAGAGGATCCGGGCAGCTGCTTGGTGTCTCTTGGGCAGGGAATAAAGAGAAATCCAGGTGGTTCAAAGGAGTGAAGGCTGTGGAGATACCAGAACCACTTTTGTTCCCATCCTGACCAGCGATGGGAGACTTTCCAAAGTGCCATACCATGACGCCTTGTCTCATCAGAACCACAGACAGTGCCTTCTCAGATTGCCTTGGCCACCAGCTTGCCTATGGGGCACTGCTCACACAGTGCCTTCCTTCTGGGCTACCAGGTGGGAGTTAGTGGGGAAGGGCTTTTGTATCCTGCTGGCACCTTGAGGCTGTTGTCCCGTGAAGGAGGGGGACAGCAAGAGAACCCTGCATCCAGAGCTGGGAGTCAAGCAGAACCCCTGCCTACCTTGGCTGAGCCTGGGCCCTGGGTGGGTCTGTAGACTTGGGTAGAGGTGCTGGAGGCCCCGTGATTTGCAGGCGGGCAGTGGCAGGGCAGTGGCAGCAGCGTCCCAGTTGCCTAGGTGATGACATTGGAGATACGGAAGCTGGGAGGCCTGTGTGGCCAGCTCTAAGCCAGTGGGTGGAGCCTGGCTGGGAGCCCTGGGTCTGGGGACCAGCTAGTAGGCTTACAAGTACTGTGCAGGCTTATGTTCTTGACCCCTACTGCTGGCGACCAACCTGAGGACAGTCTCCCATTACCTGGGAAACAAGCTCAGGAGGTAAAAAATCACAGGGGGTAGTTTCTGCAATGTCTGCTCCCCTGTTGATGGTCCCAAGCACACAAACTAAGCCAGAAGATGGTACAGTGAACCTAACTCACACCTGGGTACTATCTCTCTCCCTGCTCCTCATCCTCCCCTGAACAGTACAAAATAAATCCTGTGAACCCTGACATCTCAATAACACACCTCCATGTGCTGGCAACAGCTAAGCACCTGTCCTTTTAAATGTTAGGCACCATGCCTTTGTCCTGTTCACACCCACACTAAATCCTGTTCACACCTACACCAAGCTCCAGCTGGTGTGGACCCGGATGATGAGCAGCCAGAGTGCTAAATTCGGAATTTCTACCTCATGTTCTTAACCACTAGTCAAAGGACTTTGAAGGTCTTCCTACTACACTCCTATTGTGATCTACTTTATATTGGTAAACTATCATGTGCCATTGAAGCTTTGCAAAAAGCTGACTCTGGGAATGGGGAGGTTCCCCTTGTTTCCCCCTTTGTCCTGATACTGAGAGGACCGGGTGGCCAAACCAGGGCCATAACAGGCTCCCCTGGCAGCCCTGGCATGGACCAGGCCTTAGTTTCATTTCACTGGAATGGGCTGGAGCTGAGCAAGCAATTCTCAGGAAAACCACAACTTAGGGGCAATTGATCAACAGGTGCCCCCCAGCCTCCTGCTGGCTCAGCAGGCACCCCAAAGCCCTTCTTCTGGCTCAGCAGATGTCTCCCAGACTTCTGCTAGCTAAAGACAGCTTTCCCTACCCTCTCATCAACAAGCCCCTAGACACTAGACCCCACCACCACCACCAATGGACCCCTAACCACTACAGCCTCCCACCAATCAGCTCCCAGACTAATCTTCCCTCCACCAATCAGCACCAGATTAATCCCTCCTCCCTGGAATTCCCCTAACTCTGCTTAAAAGGAGCTTGCAAACACCCCCTTGGGGTTGCTATTTGCCACCTCAACTGTTGGAAACAATAAACGCTCTTGCTAAATTGCATCCATGACTGCTGGTCTTTCTGGGGGGCTTCTCTCGGACCCGAACAGTACAGGCTAGCCGCCTGACTCTATAACAAGGGAAACGTCACACAGCTAAGAGCATCAAAAACACTGCTTTTGCTGGCAGTGGAGATGCATGCCTTTAATCCCAGCACTTGGCAGGCAGAGGCAGGCAGAGCGAGTTCCACACCATCCAAGGCTGCATAGTGAGACCCTGTCTCTAGAAGGCAAACCATTTCCAACAGGCGTTATTGCTGCTCATCTTGCGAGATAAAAGTAAAGAATCAGGTCAGAAGCTCACAACATCCAGCAGGGATATCTGGAGTAGCTTGATTGGTAGAACAAAGGTAGCATCCTCAAATTGGGGGTTTACAAACATCCACCAGAAACTGACTGGGGAAGGTGAGGCAGTCAGCTGTAGTGCCTGAGCTTTCAGTGAATGAGTTTCCAGGCCTGAGCGTCCCAGCTTCCCACTCCACTGCAGGCAGTTTTAAGATTAAGAAATTTCAATTATGAGCATGCATGTGTTGGTGTGTGCATGTGAGTGTAGTCGCCTTGGAGGCTGGAAGTGTCAAGTCGCCTGGAACAGAAGTTGCAAGTGGTTTTGAGCTCTCCAATGTGGGTACTGGGAACCAAACTCAGGTTTCTTTAAAGATCACACCTAGACATCTCAGGGAAAGTGACCTCATACTCCTGACCATTGGAGATTTTAAAAAGTACCTTTAGAGGTGGGAGATGGCAGAGCATGGGTATAAAGAAAGTAAGTAAAGAGGGGAATGTTGGAAAGGCTTAGGTAAAGAGGGAGGGAAGGGGACTGGGAGATGAGGGTGTGTGATGGGAGAGGATTAACTGGAGAAAGGGACCGACCATAAGAAACCATTTGGAAAGCAAGATATGCCCAGCTGTAAATCAGTGGATTAACTGTTTGAACTGATTCAATTCAATCAATTCAAGACCCAGTCCACAGGGGAAGGGACGCCAGTGTCTGGCACAAGCATCACTGACAAGCCAGGTCTGGAGAGGTAGTACACCAATGTGGGGGGTTTCTTTTCCTTCCTTCCTCCTCCTTCCCGCCCTTCTCCCTTCCTGTCTGTCCATCTGTCTGTCTTTCTCTGCCTCTCCCTCCCTCATTTTTCAGACACGGTTTAACTATATTATTTCTGGCTGTCCTAGAACTTGATACCTAGACCAGGCTGGCCTCAGACTCACAGAGATCCACCTGCCGCTGCCTCCTGAGTGCTACAATTAAAGACATTCGCAACCATACCTGGAGAGAGTGTATTTCTTTCTTTCTTTTTTCTTTCTTCCTTGCGTATTTCTTATCGTTAACTATATTGACATAGCAAACTGCCTCCTAAATTTCTGTACGTATTCCTGCAGACACAGGCACCTTCCAGCCTCAAGCAGAGATGCTTCTCCTCTCAACAAACAGTGGGAAATGCAGAGATTCACCTGCCCAAGGTGCAGAAAAGTGACAGATGAGGACCCGATCCTAAACAAGCCACCTATATCACACCCTCTATGGCCCAGGGGGCGGGGGAGTGAGACCCAGAATAGACTCAACTACTGCAATCATTAACTTACCTCAACTGTACTTACCTCCACAGGTCCACACAAGACCAGCCCAATCAGCAATCAGTCAAGGAAAGGAGAGGGCCTTAAGGTGCTCAGCCCTTTACCTCTGAACTATTGGCCATTGGTGGGTTCTGGGAGATGGGGAACCACTGTCTTTGGCTGTGTGCACTGTGCTGAGCCCAGTGGGCTCCAGCAGATATCTCTTAACTCACAGCCATACAGTCGGCCCAGATCGTCATGACTGGTCACAAAACAAAACAAGCCAACATGAAGGGTGGACAGGTGTGAAATTCTAAAATTAAAAATTATAAAAATAAAAATAAGAAAGCGTCCACATTGTCATTAGCTACAAAAGTAAGTGGGTGGTGATCACAGTGGGTGCTGGAAGCAAGAGTTCCACAAAACGCCAGTTTGGGAAACGTTACCTGAGATGGTGGCCCTGCTTTCCTGGCTAAACTCAAGCCACACCCAGTGGTCAAGTCTGAGCATTGTGTAAGAGGTGACAGAAGCTTTGTAAGATAACAGGCCCCAGGCAGACAGACCCCGAAAAGGAAAGTGGTGGCTGAAGATGTCCCATCACTGATCCTGTCTCCTGCAGACCTTTCTCTGTTCAGGGACCCAAGGCCCAAGAGCTGGGGTACATTACACACACACACACACACACACACACACACACACACACTCAGGTCAGGGACACTTGTGGGTGTGGCTGGTGCTTTTCTGGGTTCTCTGAGGATAGGCAGGGGACCAGCATCAATGAATCCTTATATTGATGGACAATGGATGAGTGGGAGGATTGATGGGTAAGTGAGGGGATGTATGGGTGGTTTGGTGGATGGCCGATCACGTCTCCATTTACATGAGAAATGACAGTTCAAGCCATGTCCCAAGCTGTTTCCTGATCCACAGAACAGGAGACACAATGGCAGCCGGCCCCAGTGCTAGGCAGGGAATTCATCAAGGAATTCAACGAGCGTCTTTGCACACCTCTGTAGCATGAGTCTTAAAAGTTCTTCTTAATAAAATCAAACTCGGGCCAGGTATTGGGGTGAAATGCTGGATAGTCAGAGAGACAGAACAAGCCACAGCTATCTCACCTCACCGAATCCTCAGCTGGTCTTGCTTCCTCAGACTGGAAGCCTCTATGTCCTCATATCCGAATGGCTCTCAGCTGAACTGCTGCTTGAAAGCCTGAATGCTTAACCAGGCCAAAAGCTTCTCCAGGCCAAATGCCTCGAGTTTCTGGTCCTCACGCCTTATATACCTTTCTGCTTTCTACTACCACTCCCTGGGATTAAAGGTGTGGCTTTCTGGGATTAAAGGTGTGTATCACGGTGCCTGGCCGTTTCCAATGTGGCCTTGAACTCACAGAGATCCAGAGAGATTTCTGTCTCTGGAGTGCTAGGATTAAAGGCGTGTGCTACCACTGCCTAACCTCTGTTTAATATTGTGGCTGTTCTGTCTCTGACCCCAGATAAGTTTATTAAGGTACGCAATATTTTGGGGAATACAATACCACCACACACCTCTCTGAAATGAGGCCAGGGTTAAAGATCTGTTCTCATCGTACTCCAGGCCCAAGTAGGGTGTCCAGGTGTGGACTTTATCCCCTGTTTGTTTCCATGGGCAGTGGGGAGAGCCTGTGAATGAACACATGCAGGTGCTAGTGAGCACAGCTCTGGGTGAGCCTGGTCTCCCCGGCTGTGAAGTCAGTGGCATCAAACAGTGAGAGTCTCTTCTCACACAGGACTGGAGAACTGAGCCAAAGTGGCTAAAATCAAGGTGTGGCCACACGGGCTTCCTCCATTCCACAGAGGCTGCTGGAGGGACTGGCTTCCATATCTCTCAACTACTCCAGACACCCAGGTCTTCCATCTTTGAAACACCTAACATTGTTTCTAGCATGACACCCTCTCTCCAACTCTGCCCCGTCTCTCTCTCTCTGTGATGGCATTGGGTTGCCTGGTTAATAATCCAGGATGATCACGTTTGTCACCATCCCTGAAGCAGGAGGAAAAGCTCTGGGGGAATTAGGATGTGTTACCGTAGGGAGCTAGTTTCCAGACTAGCTCACAGATGTCTTTTGAGCCCTGAGCTCAGAGCCAGCCCTCAGCCACTCTGAGTTTCCAATAGAGATATTCACATCATGCTGAAGTGGCAACGGTCAGGGCCCCCAAAGCCCTAGTGTCAATATTTACTCACTTCTGAGGCCAAGGACTGCCTCAAGTGGGCCCTATATCTGCTCAGTAAGACAGGACATGCCTGTCAGAGGTCAGAGACTGCCCTGGCGATAGCCAAGGCCAGGGAGTTTGGCAGATGGAGGTATAGTTAAGACTACCTGCCCTCCCAACCTGCTTGACTCTCAGAGCATTCTTCCTTTTTCTCATCTGAATCTTCAGTCCTGGCTGTCAGCTGCCCCACCCCCTGCACAATCGGTCCCGAGAGCGTGTAGGAGTTAAGCAGAAGACGTGATGGACACCTCGTGTTGATGCTGTGCATTTGGCATAAGTGTTAGTATTTACACCTATCAATGGTGTAACTGTCACACCAATACCAAGAGAAGAGCTCCTACCCCTGTTTACTGATGAGGAAGTGGAGGGATTGATTTATCTAACACATAGCTCGTGACTAGGACAATGTCCACCTCACTGCCTGCATCTGTTTCCACAGACAGCTGACCTGGGTCCCCTAAACACAATTTTGGCCAAACCTTGTGCCTTTCAGTGCATTTGACTGTGCCCTCTAAGGGAGAGGCCTCAGAGAACAGGCACTAGGGCTTCACTACAAGCCTCCCTGCTTGTTGAAATTTCTAATGGTCCCTTGAGTGGCAGATCCAAACAGTCACTCCTGCCCCACTACAAGACCTACTCCCACCCACCCCTGAACAATACAAAGTGTATCCTTGGAGACTGGCTTCTGTGCTCCGCATGGGCTATCTTATGATGTGGTAGGCTCAGTGAACTCCATATTACTCAAGAGGCCTGCACTCTGCAGGACAGAAACCTCAGCTTCAAACTGATACCACTGAATGTCAAAGGCTGAGATTATAAAGTTTGGGTTCTTTAGCTCCACAACAGGGCCTAGTATACAGCAGGTACTCAACAACTAGCAAGAGATGAATGTTTTCATGGTGGTTTTGTGGGTGGATGGATGGATGGACAGGTGGATGGATGGATGGATGGATGGATGGATGGATGGATGGATGGATGGATGGACAGGTGGATGGACAGGTAGATCGATGGATGGATGGACAGGTGGATGGATGGATGGATGGATGGATGGATGGATGGATGGATGGATGGATGGATGGATG
>CABHPH010141630.1:0-18681 GCA_902168325.1 Peromyscus nudipes | reverse complement strand
TGGATGGATGGATGGATGGATGGATGGATGGATGGATGGATGGATGGACAGGTAGATGGATGGATGGATGGATAGATGGATGGATGGGTGGATGAGTCATAGGTGGATGGATAGATAAATGAATAGATAGACAGTGGATAGATGGATACGAGGGTGGGATGGATACGTAGATGGATGGGATGGATACATGGACAGGTAGATGGGTAGGTAAATGAAATCGTAAGTGAAATTTTTTTTTTTTGGCCAGCTCTACAATCCTGTTCTGAATTTAGAAATTCAGGAAGCTCATACACCAAAGGCTTGTCCCCACTCTGGTAAAGCTGGCTGGGGGGTGTTTTTATCAGCCCCTTGGTAGAATTATAATACATGGTTCAAGTATTACCTGCGCTGGTGTTGAACTGGTGGACTTGGAGAAAGGTGGTAAAAATCAGTTCTCTTTTGCAACCCAGAACTTACTGTTTGGTATGAGTTTTGATCTACATAATAACCATGGTAATCAAGACAGTGCAAAGTAATGATGTGATAAGATTAATCCCAAGAATAAAGACTTGATAATTTTAAAAATATACATGGCTCAAGTACTATGCTATTTGTCTAAATGAATATTTTCTGGAAACTGTTAACTCTTGCACAGTCTAGGTGCCAGCCAGGACTTGGGAGTGAGGCTAGTAGCCCAGAGTTAATCCACACTATAAAGTATCACTGTGGCCAGGGGACGAGGGCAGGACACATCTGTTCTGCAAGGCTCTTCAGATGCCCTACAAGCCCTACAGAAACCTGACACCTCGCTGGCACACCAGGAGAAGCCATGGATGGCACTCACCCTGTCCCTGTGAGGAGCTCTTTGGTCAGACTTCACTAGTAGCTTCTTCTGTGGGAGACACATCCTCTTACCTGAGAGAGCAGGGCTTGGAAAGTTCAGCCCACCATTCAGAAGTGGGATGTTCCCACCATAACTTTTATCACCTTCTGACATAATTTTCTTCACAAAATTCCATTAGGTAGCCCACACATAAGTTTGGCTCAAGAATTAAAAAGCACACGTAGGGCCAAAGGGAAACAGAATGAGGGGCTGGGGAGTTGACTCAGCAGTCACGAGCACATATTGCACTTGGGAATTTGACTCCCAGGACCCACACCAGGCAGCTCGCAATGGCCTGTAACTGCGGCTCCAAAGAGATCCAAGGCTTCTGACCTTCACAGGCACCTACACTCACAAGCACATACCCATACATACACACATACACATAATTTAAAACAAAACTTTAAAAAAGAAGAAACAGAGGGAGTTTTTATTACAACCGAGGAAAGGAAGGCAGTTGGCACATGAAAGTTCTGGTGTCTCTAAAAATAACTCAAGCATCAGATATGACAAACTTAAAGAAACGGCCATGTCTCCCAAGTGGTTTGCATGCATTGACTCAAAGGAGGCTGGGCTGACTCAAATGTGTTTTTTACACACAGTGGCACATTTTCGTATCAAGAGCAGACCCTGTCTGTAGCTCTGTCATGTTTTGAAACTCACATCTGTCACACAAAGCTTGGGCAATGTTCTTGGAATTACTCTGACCTCAATCTTCCTGTGGTCTACCTCACTATTTTTATCCTAATCTATCATTTTCACATTAATCCAATTAGCGCCCTGTTTACCAATGCCTCATTTTTTAATTTGCAGCTTCATTCTATAAGCTCGGGGACACTTTCACAACCTTGTCTCTCCTCCCTCATTACTGCCAAATAATTAGTCAAGGAGGTGTCCCTGATCAAAAATTAAGGGCCCAGAAGCAAGCTGGAGCATGCCTTATTCCAAAAGAAGTGATAGGAGGCTGCTGCAATTACAAAGGCTTGTTGATGGTAGTTGACCACGGGGAGACCAAGGATGGTTGGTAGTGGCAGGAAGGAGGGGGGCCCACATTGTCTGATCCAAGTCTTGCAGATCAAAAAAGCGCTGTACCTAACTTACATGGCAATCACTAGCAGAGTCTCCTTCTCTAGCATGGGAGCTGAGTCTAGTCTGTATTGTGTGGTAAAGAGTCCCAGAGACTCCAAAGAATGAGGGCTTGGAAAAAGAGTGGTTTGCTCATGGTCTGGGCAGCACAGATAACAGGAAGCACCCACTGCCACTGGGGAACTCACCTTGCCTTTGTGGTCCTACAGCATCTAGCAAGGGCTGCTGGGATTTTTGCAGAAGAGAGACCCCTCTCTAGTATGAGCCCGTGCCTCTGCTGCTGGTGAGATGCCCTAAAGATCCTGAATGTCCTCTCCCCAACCCTGGCACCAGGGATGCTCTCCTTGATCCCCACAAGGGCCGGGGATTCCAAGAGGTCAGCTGAGCTGAGAGTTGCCAGGGGTGTTCTCAAGCACGGCAGCCTCCACCTGGAAGGTGGACATTGCTGGGTGACCCTGGAGATCTCAAAATCCAAGTCCCAGGTTTAGCTAAATCCAGAGGAGGGGACAGCTCAGAAGTCATTTCTAAAGTCCAGGATATGATGGAAGAGTGGAGCTTCCTTACCCTCTATGAAGGACCCACTGAAAGGTGTATACCATGCATATTGCCCACAGAAGGAGGAGCCACGTGCCTAATTAGCACAGCTTCCCCAGACACCCTCTCCCAGGGATGGCAACTTCTCTGAGCAGCAGGTGAGCAATTAAGAGTCCCTGCTATCCCCTGGGAGGGATCTGGCACCTGGCAGGGACATGGGGACAGCCCTTCTTAGATACAGCAACCCTGAGCAGGCTGACAAAGCCTGCCTTTGTGGGTCTCCTGCCCAGACCCTGCCTACTCCAGGCCCTGTCCCTGGTTGGCAAGAAGATAGGGTAATGGGGTGGGTGGTACCCAAGGAACCTATACTGGAGCTGGTTGCAGAGAGGCTGTGCAAACTTTCCTGGGTACCTGATATCCCTGCATTGCCCCCCTCCCCAGGGGTTCTCAGGTGTGGTCCATGGTGGCTCAGGCAAGATCACAGGAGGGTTGCAGCCTCGGCTTCTCCAAAGAGCCTGGTGTGGAGGCAGGTGGGTGACTCATGACTCCCAGGGTGGGACTTGGGACACTCTAGCTCAACACATGACACAGTAGCATTTGAGAAAACAGCAGAAGTAGGAAGACTATGCTCTCTGTCTCTCACCCCTTACCCCCGTAGAAGACCATTGATAAATGAGACTTTGTGAAATGCAAAAGATTTTGTATAGAAAATGAAACAGCTATTTAAGCGAAGAGACAGCACAGGACAGAAGGAAATCTTTGCTGGCTATGTATCTGGCAGGGGATTGATATACAGAATATACAAAGAGGGGCTGGAGAGGGGTTCAGCTGTTAACACTGGCTGCTCTTCTGGGAGCTAGGTTCAACTCATAGTACCCACATGGTAGTTCACAACCATTTATAATTCTTGTTCCAGAGGACCTAACACTCTCTTCTGCTCTCCATGGGCACCCGGCACACATGTGGTGCACAGACATACATGGAGGCAAAATATCCCTACCCATAATATAAGAGAATATACAAAGAACTCAAAATACTAACTACATGGGTTACAGAGATGGTTCAGCAGTCAAAAGGGCTCACTGGTGTTGCATAGGATCTGGGTTCACTTCCTAGAAATTGTATCAGGTGGCTTACTACTGCCCATATCTCCAACTCCAGGGAATTTGACACTTGGTCTGTTTGGGTTCTTGCACACATGTGTTGCACATACATAAAAATACAGCAAATAACAGGTGGTTGTTGTAGAATATTATTTTAAGATGTGTTACATTTGTGTATGCTGTGGAATATTGTTTTAATGATGCAAAGATGTGCTGCATTCTTTTATGTTGCATTTGTTTAACTCTGTGAAGCTGTGCTACTTTGCCTGTCTAAAACACCTGATGGTCTAATAAAGAGATGAATGGCCAATAGCAAGGCAGAAGAAAGGACAGACAGGGCTGGCAGGCAGAGAGAACAAATAGGAGGGAAAAAAATCTAGGAAAAAATCAAGGAATGAGAAAAGGTGAAGAGGAGGAAGCAAGGGGCCAGCCACCCAGAAACACAGAAACACACAAAATAAGAAGGAAAGAAAAGATATACAGAAATAGAAAAAGGTAAAAGCCCAGAAGCAAAAGGTAAATGGGGATAATTTAAGTTAAGAAAAGCTGGCTAGAAATAAGCCAAGCTAAGGCCAGGCATTTATAAGAAAGAATAAGTCTCTCTGTGTGTATTTATTTGGGAGCTGGGTGGCGGGCCCCCAAAGAGCCAAAGGGTTAAAAAAAAACCCAACCAACAACAGGTGGTGATGGTATACACCTTTAATCCCAGCACTAGGGAGGCAGAGGCAGTGGATCTCTGTGAGTTCGAGGCCAGCCTGGTCTACAGAGTGAGTTCCAGGACAGCCAGGGCTACATAGGGAAACTGCCTCAAACAAACAAACAAATAAAGCAAATATTAAAAAAACTAAACATACACATAATCATATAACCCAATTAAAAAAAATGGACCAATGAAATGAGCAGACAATCCTCAGAAGGGAAGTACATATGGTTCATAGTCAGAGAAATGCAAATCAAAACTATACTGAGATTCCATATCACTACCCATTCAAAAACAAAAAACAACCAGCGCTGGTGAGGATGTGGACAGAAGGGAGCCAGAGGGAAGGCAAACCAGTTCAGCAGCTATAGAAGTCAGTAAGGAGGGTCTTTAGAAATAGATCTACCATATGACCCATCTGTACCACTCTGGGCATCTACCCCAAAGACTCCAAATCAACACATGGGAGAGATACCGGCTCATCAATGTTCACTGCAGCACTAGTCATGAGAGCTAGCTACCCAACAACAGAGGAACGGATAAAGAAAATGTAAAAGGCCAGGTGGCGGTGGTGCACGCCTTTAATCCCAGCACTCGGGAGGCAGAGGCAGGTGGATCTCTGTGAGTTCCAGGCCAGCCTGGTCTACAGAGTGAGATCCAAGACAAGCGCCAAAACTACACAGAGAAACCCTGTCTTGAAAAACCAAAAAAAAAAAAGTAACAAATAAACACAATGGATTTTTTCAGCCATAAAGAATGACAAAGTTATATCTTCTTCATAAAAATAGAAGCAACTGGAGATGATCATACTAATATTCACATAGTGAATTAAGCCAGTCTTAGCAAGACAAACATCATGCGTTTTCTCTCATATGTGGTAACTACACTTTTACATATATACACAAAATCACATAGGTATACGTGACAAGAAAGTAAAAATAAGTCGTCTAAAGGAATAAAGGGGACTAATAAGAGAGGAGAGGGGGAGGGAAAGAAGCGTGGGGTACACTCACTGTACAATACATGCCTGTACAAAAATGTCCTTATGTAACACAGTACCACATACAATGAATACATACAATGAAACCTTTAATAGAGAATTCTCAGCCTGACCCCAAATAGTATGAGACCTTCTGTGCCCTGTTGTGCAGGACAGGAATCCACAGGGACGTAGAGCCCTCACTATGGGATTGGCTTATTCCTATTCTACCCCTTTTCCTCTAGTCACAGTTCAGCTGGGCAGGCTTCCTCTAACACACACAAACACACACACACACACACACAATGCACATACATACATGTAAGCAAACACTCATATCCATACAATTAAAAAAATCTTACTTAAAAATTAAAACCTAGCATCAGATCAATTGTGAACTTTCCTGTTGAGACTCTTCTTTCTCATTATTCTTATGCAGTCCCTGCCGGGCAAGTGCTGTGCCACAGAAGTACATCCCAAACCCTTTTTACCTTCTGTTTTGAAACAGGGTCTCACTGAGTCAGCCAGGATGTGTTTGAACTCACTTTGTTGCCCATGGTGGCTTTAAACTTTCAGTCCTCCTGCCTCAGCCTCCCCGGTGGTTGGGATCACAGCCCAGGCCTGAATTCATCTGTCTTCATGACAGCGGCCTCACCACCTTAGGATGAGTTCCCTCCTCCTCCTCTCAGTTGCTGCAGTTTGGACCTCCCAGCCCTCTGCCTCTGCCTCTGTAAACAGAGGAAATGAAGCCTGCTGCAGCCAAGAGGACAAAGCTGTGACATTTGTGAGCAGGTATAGTGGAGAAAGCATCATGCAAATGCTCCAGCCATGGCTGCTATTCATCCTTGAACCCAAAGCACACTGGGAAGACAGAGGTAGAAGAGGGAGTTTTGCTGAGAACCCACAGAAGGTCCTAAAACACCAGGTGTCACCACCCCAGGGCCCCTCCCACCCTTCAGTCTGTTGAAGCATGCCCTGGGCCGGTGCCAATCACCTCCATCCTACACTTGCTCTTTGGGTAAACCGAGTCCAGCCTCACAACCCCATTGCCTCAGCCAATCTATATTGAGATTCAGGACATATAACCCCTAAACACAGCTGCAGGACACTAGGACCTGTGATTCCAGAACATACCTGTTGGACCCCCTTAGTGTGTCCAGGTAGTGGCCTTGAGACTACAGATCCACAGTGGCACTGAGAAGCTGCTGTGTGAGGGCAGATGGCACAGCTCTGAAGGACACATACTTTAGGAAAGGGGTCCCAGCTGAGAAGGAGAGGTTCTGGACAATCGTCAAACCAAAGTCATGTCATCTGGGCTGGGGACACATCTGGGGCCGGCTCACTGAAGCACTTGCCGTAAGCATGAGGACCTGATTATGATCCCCAGAACTCGTTTAAAAAGTGGGGTGTGAGGGGTCATTGAGATGGCTCAGCAGGTTAAGGCATTTGCAGCTAAGCGTGAAATTTGAGTTTGAAACTCAGACTCCATACGATAGAAGGAGAGACCCAACTCCCCCAAATTGTCCTCTGACGACCATGACATGCACGTTCCCACAGGTGTTTCAACATCTTCATCATCATCATCATCATCATCACATAAAATTTGAGAAGAGAGCACTGGTGTCTTTAAAAACAAAACCCAGCATGATTTTAAGTACTTGTCACCCAGTGCCCGGAAGATGGAGATGGGGAGATCCCTGAGGCCCCATGGAGAGATTCAGGTGCAACTGAGGGCTCTATCTCAAATAAAATGGTGAATGTCACCTGAGGAACACACCCAGAGTTGACCTCTGGCCCCCATACCCATCTGTATGCACACACACACACACACACACGCACACACACACACACACGCACACACACGCACACACACACGCACACACGCGCACACACACGCACACACACACACACACGCGCACACACACACACACACCATGTTTTATTTGCACAGTCCTCACCCGCTCCCCCTCAAATTCCCACACAGGCCTCTGCTAACCACAGGCCCCTTTCCTACCTGGGGCCCAACCTTTACCTGTGCATATGGATAGGCACAACTAAAACTGTTTTCTCCCATTTCCCATCTGGCGTAATCTTTTTTCCTCTATACTTTAGTGACTGGGAAAGGACCTCAGTGGCTGGGACCCGCTTCCTCTGGAACTATCACAGCAGCTGTGGGGTTTGGAACACTAACAGGAAGCCAGCCAGAGGCAAGAGGTCCAACTGAGGCACACTCCCCACCCTAGGTCCGGTATAAATAAGAACAGAAAAGGTCTTTGCCTTTTAAGATTCTCTTCAGCAGAGGGAAACCTGTGGAAAATAGTTCTCATACAGAGACTCTACTGGCCTTCTAGGGGAGCAGGAGATAGAGCCCAGGGCCTCCAGTCACACCAGACAAGTATCTAACACTGAGCCTTGGGATCTGTTGGATCTATTTGTATGAGAATGCTTGTTTCTCTCCCCCGCCCCCCCCACACCGTTCTTCATGTCATTGTGGAAAGAGCAGCATCTTAGGCAGGACACAGACCCCAGCCCTGAAAGGCTGTTGTCCACTGCTTCGTAAGTTAGTGACTTAAGGGTCTGGCCAGACTGGTGTCTGCATAGACCAGCTTTATTATGGGTCAAACCAGATGAGACCCTCCCCTTAGTTTGTCCTGAGTCCTGAGAACCTGGCTCTGTGACTGGTAGCCACTCTGCTCCCTCTCTCAGCTGGGGGCTCAGCACTGGCCTGCACCAGGCAGAGCTCAATGGCTCAACCATGGCCTCAGCGCTCAGTAGATCCTATATAAAGAAGAGGCCCAGGTCTGTGAGGGGCCTCTTTGTCTCCGTCATCCTCTGTGTGTGGTCAGTGTTGGTAGGGTACCATCCCACAGCAACTGTCCTACATCCATCACTGAACAGCAAGTGAAGACTGAGCCCACATTCCTCTTGAGACTAGAGAGTTTGTATACATGGTCACAACCCACCTGTCTAAAAGTGAACTTGAGGGATCACAGGAGCTGCAGGATTAAAAAACCCTGTTTGAACACGACTCTTTTATATTCACAGTTGTCATAAAAGTCTTACTAAAAATCTTGAGTTACCAACACCAGGAAATGTATGTATGTGTGTGTGTGTGTGTGTGTGTGTGTGTGTGTGTGTGTGTGTGTAAGAGAGAGAAAAAGGAAGAGAGAAGGATGGAAGGAAGAGTGGAGGGAGGGAGGGAGAAAGGGAGGGAGGAAGGGAGGGGGGAGGGGTGGGGAGGGGGGAGAGACTCAGTACTTCCAGGAACACTTACTATTTGACTGGCTGAAACCTGATAATAAACTTGAAAGTTTTTTTTTTCTTTCTCAGAACTCTGTTATCAGAAATTGGCCTCACAGAAGCCTGGGACTCAGAGGCTGGCTGAACTGTCTCCTGTGAGAGGAAGCAAGCATCTGGGGCTGTGCAGAAAAGCTTCTTAAAATTGCAAATTGAGGCATGGATCATTCCAGAGGCCAAGGCAGAAAACTTATGACCACCAGGCTAACATGGGCTGCATATGGAGACTTTGTCCCCAAACAAACAAACAAACAACAGGAAACAGCCCCAAAGCTCACTTTTCATCTTAGGATGCTTGAGTACTGGAAAAGAGGACACTTGAGGGAGCTAGAAATGCTCAGGAAAAATGAGGTAAATAGGACTCTCCTGAGAGACTCACAATAGTCAAATGTGCGCCCCCCCCCCCCCAAGACCCCTTAGGGAAACTTGCACTCTTTCTTTGTACTTCTGAGAAATGAACTTCCTTTGCTACTTCATCTGAAGACCATCCCTTGGAAGTACAAACTTCAGAGATTTTTTTTCTCAGAAGAAAAAAAAACTGTTGAAAAGCTGACAAAGGGGCTGGAGAGATGGCTGGTGAGCAAGAGTGCCTGCTACCCACAACCGCCTGTAACTCCAACTCCAGCTTCAGGTGGTCCAGTGCCCTCTCTGGTCTCTTTGAGAAACTGCACCCACAAGCACATGCTCACATACAGACACATAATTAAAAAATAAGATAAATTTAATTGGCAAAGGACATAGTGGTGCATGTATATAAGCCCAGCACTTGGGAATATGGAAAGGCAGAGGCACAGAAGTCCCAGACCAGCCTGGGCTACACAATGAGACTCTATTTCAAAGACAAAAACAACAATAACAGCAAAATTTGACAAATGAGAAATCTTAAATTTTTCCTTACCCACAGTCTGAATAGAAAGTTTCTAATGTGCTATTAGTCTTAATTTATTCCATCTACTCAAGACATAATCTGGGTCTGGGTGTAACTACCAGGTTTCAAACCTCAGCAGGGGGCCAACAAGATGGCTTAGCAGGTAAAGGCACTTGCCACCAAGCCTGGCAACCTGAGTTTGATTCCCAGGACCCACAGGTTAGAAGGAGAGACCCAACTCCTGCAAGTGGCACACAAAATAAATAAGTAAAAATATAACAATTAAAAAAAAAACCCACAACTCAGCATGGAAGGTATGGTCTTTTTCACTTCGCATCCTATGCATGTATGAGTATTACATATATGTGATATTTTTCTAGCTGCAGATAGTATTGCCAAATGTATTTCTGGGAGAAGTCTGTTTAATTGCTTAAAGAGAAATATACCCTTATATAAATTAAGTATTCCTAAAGCTCTAAAAAAAAAATAGAAACTTAACTCAAAAGCTTTCCCTGTTCACATGAACTGCAACAATCTTTGGTAAATAAATCTAATTGAAGTTTGCAGGTTTAATTTAAATACACAGATCTTCCAGGCTGTCCATACCAAAAACAAGGCTGTTTCTTCCTGAGGTCACATTTGTTCCTAGCCCTGGACAGTTAACCTTGCAGTAACTCAGGAACTAACTGGCATGGGGCAGTGCCTGTAACTCCAGCTCCAGGGGATCTGTGATACCCCCTATGGCTTGTAGGTACCTCCACTCACACGCACATACCCACATGTAGACACACACATACCCATAAATAAAAAACAAACTTTTAAAATAAAGTAAGCATTTTTTAGGACAGGAAGCACCTACAAAATTTCTCCTGGAGTTTTTATAATTCAAGCACAGCTGTTAGAAACAACAAAAGTAAATGGATCTCAGAAAAATAAAACTATAAGCAAAGTTTTCCACAATAATTAGGAATCATAATATACCTGCTTTAAAAACAGCTGCCCAAGTCTTTTAAAATGTTTTTAGTTACTTTTTAAAATCATTTTATGTGTATGAGTGTTTTGCTTGCATGTGTGTATGTGCACCATGTGTGTTCCTGGTATCTGAGGAGGTCAGAAAAGGGTGTCAGATCCCCTGGGATAGAAGTTACGGATGGTGGTGATCCACCATATCAGTGTGAAGAATCAAACCCAGGTCCTCTGAAAGAGCAGCCAGTAAAAACGTTCTGTGCCTGCTGTGGAACAATCCTTTTGTACACTATAAAGATCTGTCATTCAAATCGGTTTAATAAAAAGCTGACTGGCTGGTAGCCAGACAGGAAGTATAGGCGGGACAACCAAACTAAGGATGTTGGAATGAAGAAGGGAGGAGTCTTGGGGGATGGCAGCAGATGCAGAGGAAGCAGGACATATAGAAAATGAGGTAACAAGCCATGAGCCATATGGCAGAGGGTAAATAAGAAATATAGGTTAATTTAAATGTAAGAGTTAGCTAGTAACAAGCCTGAGCTATCGGCCAAGCATTTACAATTAATATTAAGTCTCCATGCTGGTTATCTGGGAACTAGCTAGCTGGAAAGAAAAGTCTGTCTACAAGTGCCACTCCGGAAAAATGTACAAGGTGCCTTGAAGAAATGCCTACACAGGCATTCCCACATTTGCTATCCATGAGTAGAACACTGGTGTGAAGCCTCACTGTTGTTTATCTCTTTGATTTCTTCTGGAAATTGGAATTATTGAGAGTTAAAATTCTTCAGTCTGTGTTTAAGACCAGTGGAAACTGTATGAGAAGAGGCGGGGACATCTTGTGGTGAGGAAAGTCAGAGGCGATGCTTTGAGGTTCAAGAGAAAGAACCCATTTAGTTTGAAGGTTAATTCAAAAAACAGCACAGAAGAAAGAAAAAAGGAGGGAGGTCTGGGATAGGGGAAGGAGGAAGGGCATGGAGGCAGGCTGGGGAGGGGAAAAACAAAACCTAAACTGATGTAGAGCGTAGGAAAGAGATAACAGAGACAAAGAATCTTGGTGGTCATGTTAGCTACCGACTTAGTTAGGGTTTCTATGGCTGTGCTAAAACACCATGACCAAAAGCAACTTGGGAAGAAAAGGACTTGTTTCATGTTACAGCTGTGGTCCATCATCTGGGGAAGTCAGGGTAGGAACTCAAGGCAGGAACTGAGGCAGGAACTGAGACAGATGCCATAGAGGAAGTTGCTTATTGGCTTGCTCCCCATGGCTCACTTGTCTGCTTTCCAGGACCACCTGCCCACAAGGGGCACTGCCCCCAGTGAGCTGGCCCCTTTTGCATCAATCACTAATCAAGAAAATGCCCCACAGATTTGCCCACAGGCCAATCTGTTGGAGGCATTTCTGTAGTTGAGGTCCCCTCTTCCCAAATGACTAGCCTGTGTGAAGTTGACATAAAAACTTGCCAGCACTTATATTTTTTTCTTGTTTCTGAAACAGCATCTCACTGTGTGTCCCAGACTGGCCTCAAGTTCCTGATCTTTCTCTTCCTGTCTCTGTCTCCCTCTTACTTTAGCCTCCTGAGTGCTGGGATCACAGGAGTGCCCTGCATCTCTGGGCTCAAGAGGTCTAAAATTGGATGCATTGTAGGGATTTTGTTGTTGTTATTGTTGTTTGGTTTGTTTCTGACAGTCTCAATATGTGTCCCTGGCTGACCTGGAACTTTCTATGTATAGACCAAGCCAGCCTCAAGCTCACAAGAGATCCCCCTGCCTCTGCCTTCTGATTGCTGGGACGCCTAGCTGATAACTTTCTTTTTTTAAAAAAAGTTTTAAAGTTTAATTTTATTACTTTATTTTATTTTATGCTTTTGGTTTTTTCAAGACAGGGATTCTCTGTGTAGTTTTGGTGCCTGTCCTGTAGCTCGCTCTGTAGACCAGGCTGGCTTCGAACTCACAGAGATCCGCCTGCCTCTGCCTCCCTAGTGCTGGGATTAAAGGTGTTTGTCACCAACACCCAGCTCTTTCCTTTAAAAAAAAACTGTTTTATTTTATTTTATGTGTATAAATGCTTTACCTGCATGTAGTACAGAGATGCACATTTCTATGGTGATATTTTCTTTTGTACTTAAATGTTATTTGTATGTTAATAAATAAAATTGCCTGGGGGTCAGAGCTATTAGCAAGCCATAGGAAAGCAGGGCGGTGGTGGCCTACGCTTGTAGTCCCAGCACTTGGTAGGCAGAGTTAGGTAAGTCTCTGTGTGTTCAGGGATACAGCCAGCATTGGATACACATGCTTTAATCTCAATACCAACCATGGAACACCTGGAGGTCTATACAGACAGACCGTGATGAGGCGGTCATGTGGTTGGGTTTACAACCAATGAGAAGGCAGAACAGAAACTCTATATAAGGACTTTAACACAGGAGGTGCGGCTGGTTCGGAGATGTAGGACCACCGCAGGAGGAAGGGTAAGGTTTTAGCTCTTAGCTCTGACCTCTTGGCTTTCTTCCTTGCATTGGTTCTGTGTTTTTTATTTAATAAAACGGTTGGTTACATCTACACATTTCCATAGAGGTAGAGTTATTTGTATAAACAAAAAAACAAAAACTGGCTTTGAGTCTGTGAGATGGCTCAGTGTGTAAGGACTTACTACCAAGAGTGACTACCTGAGTTCCATTCCTGGAATACATGTGGTGGAAGGAGAGAACATTGTCCTCTGACCCATATATGCACTGTGGCAGTCACACACACACACACACACACACACACACACACAGAGAGAGAGAGAGAGAGAGAGAGAGAGAGAGAGAGAGAGAGAGGGATGTTAAAGATGTACCTGACTTACAAGGGCTCTCATAGACAAGGACTGTTACGCCCTGGAGGGACCATCATCCTTAAGGATATTGGGGGATCCCTGGGAGAAATTCTGCAGCTGGATTCTAAAGGTGGGACCCTGACTTGGCTGGGCCACCAGCACAGGCTTCTGAGGTCTGCTCTGGGACTTTGATTTACATGACCACTTACCTTTGGTAGAAATTGGTTAACTGGGGAGATGGCTCAGTCAGAAAGGTGTGAGGACCTGAGTTCATATGCCCAGAACCCACATAAAACACATTTTAAAAGTGAGAGAGAGAGAGAGAGAAAGAAAGAAAAGCAACATCAACAACAAAAGATCCGTATTAAACAACAAAGAGTCATGGCAGCAAATGCCTACAGTCCTAGCACTGGCGGCAGAGACAGTCAGCAAAAATGTCAGCAACTGAAACAGATGAGAAAAGTTCCATGGACTGTAAAAGTTGTGGTTTGTTTACACATTCATAACTAGAAGATGAGACAATTCACTTAGGTATTGATGCAAATAAAGATGTTTCGTTTTTTCATACATGAGTTCACATGACTTAATTTTAGTCACCTAGCCTCAAAGAGTCCTTTCAACAGAAGGCGGTGACTCTGTCTTACATTTACTAGGCTGCTTAGCTCACACCAGCTACAGTGTTGAAAACCACCCAGAAGCCCCTGTCCTGGACTGTTGGTCAGATCTAGGATCTCAGCTCCTGCAGTGTGAAGACATGTAACTCCAGGACCCTTGAATCCCATGCTAAAGCCTCCTTTGCCTCCACTGTAAATGGGCATAATTACAGTACCCACATCAAGGGGATGTTGGAGAATTACAGGGGGAAAAAAAACCTAACTTATTTAGCCTAATACCAGAGCAAAGCCATTACTAGGCGCTAATTCCCGCAGACACTTCATAAGCAGTAGTTTTGCTAAGCAATTCTTTCTTCTTTAGTCCTCCCTGTGGAGCACCAAGTTCAGAAAAAGCAAACTTTTAAAGAGAAAGTGTCTGCAAAGGCAGACAGACCACACGGTTGCTCTGCAGGGTGGGAGACAGAGAGAGGACGTTGCCTGGATCCCAGCTGTCTGTAGCTGGACTAAAGGACAAAATGTATCTGTTAAACTCCTTGCTGCATATTCAAACAGAAACAACATTGAGTGATCTGGGTTTTAGGAGTTTCTGTCACAGAATTACTCATCACCGTTTCTTCTCTGATATTGAAGTAGAATTTGGTATCAATAACATTTCAAAATACCAGCTCAATCTTTGGTGAACTGGAAAGTAAAGGCTGCCTCAAATGCCGGCTTGTTAGAAGGAGCACACAAGAGTGTTTTGAGAATTTTTTTTCCTTTTCTCTGACTTTTTCTTTTTTTATTAACACCATTCACCATGTACACAGTCATTTGTGTTTGCTCCTGGGCAGTAAATTTGGTGACAGAAACAGTCTGGAAATGAGATGTACATGCAGCTATATTAAATGCAATGACAAAAACGGTTTTCCTTTGGAGTTTTAGGATAGTCTCAGGTTAGTACATCCCTGGATACAAGCTGGGCGGTGTCCTTGAAGCTCCCTCGGCCCTCAGTCTCCCCTCTTCATCTCCACTTTAGCTATGCTCCTTTGAATGTGTCAGCACTGGGAGCCCATTCCAGAACCTGGGTTGGGCATGCTCTATTAATAAACTTGAATCAGAAGCATCTTTACCACAGGACCTACTCCTGACAGATGCCAACAGGTCAGAGGCAGATTCCTGCCTTGCTGCCACCATTTCTCCAAAACCTGGGAACTGGCCCTCTCCCTGGGCTAGAGCCAAAATCTAGGACCAAAAGCCACCGCATTTGGGGGCCACTTGGTGGATATCAGCACTCTTCCAAACACTGTGGATACAGCATCCTGGCTCCTTTTCTCTGAACCCTTTGAGAAAGGCACTGTTATGACTGTTTTGCAGGTGGGTAAACTGAGGTTTGCCCAAGGTCCAAGGGCATGGAGAGGTATTTTAATTCAGTGTCTGACTTCTGTTTTCAAATGGGGTATCCATCGGAATGAGCGAGCCATGCCTGTTCCACAGAACCTTCACTAGAAGAACCATATTTATTGTTCAGCATCCCACAGGTACCTGTGCTTGACAGACAGTCTCCCACTTAGGCCCACCAGTAGCCCAAACCCACCAGACTAGTGGGAATGTGACATCTTTGAAGCCATGTTATCTTTTAAAATTGCATACATAGTCCATACAATCATGGATGACAAAATTTCAAATACTTCCCTTTTGTCCACAGAGTAATGTTTTAAATTTTTTATTGAATAATTCAAAGGATGGAGGTGGGGGTCGACATTTGCAACACACCAAGATTTGTGACGCATTTTGTCTCTGTTGATTTCTTCAAAGCTAATTATCAGCAAACAGGAACAAAGGCAGCAACATCAACCATCACCAAACGGGGCAGGGGCATCGAGGCTCACAAGCAAAGGCGCTTGCTGCCTAGCTTCCACACTTTAGGTAAATCCCCAAGACTGACCAGTGAGTGCACTGAGGCACGGACACACACAGTTTAATTTTTAAATGAAGAAAAACAACAAGAACAACAGCAACCTTCCCCAAACGTTGCTGCAACCCAGGTCCCAAGTGTCCACTTAATTAATCAACAGACTACAGCACACTCAGGGAACCAAGTGTTGTGGGGGTCAGAAGTCAGTACTAGTTTTCTGACTGTCCCCCCACCTCTCTATGTTTGTGGACAGGCACCCACATACATAGATGAGATGCTCTCATCTCCTAAGCGTGAGAAGGTCATAACAGCTGCCCAGTTCAGAAGGCCTGATCTGGAACAGGAAAGAGCGCGGGCAGCCTGGATTCTCTACCTAGAACAGGTGAGGCACCACAGTAACCCTCCAGGTAACCCACATTTTGGGGCCAGCTTAGCGTGGCTCTAGCTGGCTTTGCAGTCTCTTACTTAGTCTGTTTCCAGGGCAGGAACTACAAGGCCTTCAGGTTTTGCATTCCTTGCAGGATAGGATACCCCTGCACCTCCCAACTTCCACCCGCACCAGATCTAAGCCCTAGCATCCCTGGATGGTGATCACCTGCTACCTGCGGTGGACAGGGTGGGCAGGAGGCAGGCCCATGGGTTGCCGAGGCACCAACTGGATCTACTGGTAGCCCCACTCCGGCCCCTCCTGCCACTGACGCGAGGTCCCTGGGGCGGTTCCCAAGGCTAGCACCCCAGCTGCCGACTGCCGCTCACCCCAGTCCCAGCTTCAGAGCCGCGTGAGGGATCCCTGGCTCTCGCACCGGTCCCAGCGCTGCCTACCTGCTGCTGGCCGGGCGTCAGCGTCGCGGAGGACTGGGCTGCACCGCTGCCTCCTGGCTGGGCTGCGGGGAGGGCTGCGGGACGGCGGGTTATATGGGCGCCGGGTGGGGAGGCGGCGGCAAGGGCTTAGCGCCTTTTGCAGCGGACCGGCGGGAAGGCAGCGCGGGCACTCAGCCGTGGCGGGAGGAGGGCCGGCCACCCCGGCCCCGGGCTCCCACGCGCGCTCCGCCTCCCCAGCTGGCTCTACCCGAGTCGGGGTCCGGGCCCCACTCCTCCCGCCTCCTTCCCGCCACCGCTTGGCGCGCGTCGCCCAGTGGAACCCCAGCGGGGTCTCCCTGCCGGGCCGCACGCTAGTAGCCCGAGCCCTCCGTGGAGTGGGACCGGACTGCGACCTTTGGCGGGGCTCGGGGCGCCAGGAAGGGTGCGCAGGCGCCGAGGGGTTGGACACAGGTGTAGACTGGGCACCCGATGCCCTGGACTCTTTCAGACTCTCTCCTCTGCCTTCTCCCCAGCCGCCCATCTCCCTCAATCCCCTTCGCTGCCCCTACTGCCCTGCGCCTGCAACCCAGGGGGTCAGGAACGTCCTCAGCGGGGTAGCTGCGCCTCCTCAGGGGCTCGTCCTAGCCGGAGTAAACCTGGAAGAGGGACCGAAACTCAAGACTGAAGGCCGGGGAGGAGAACCGTTGTCGACCGACCAGCACCAGCGGGTCTCCTCCTCTGAGAACAGTTCGAAGCCCTCTCGATTTGCCTGATGGAGACCACAGCGCGCCTCGAAAGAGTATTCAGTGTAGTCCCTCTGGATTTGACTCTTCAAACTTCAGCTGGAGGTTGTGCCTCCTGGACCTATGCATCACCGGGGCCACGAGCCGCACCCTCCTCCCTCCTGGATACGTCCGGGTTTCCTAGCCCTGGGCATCAGTCTTTTCTTGGTCGAAAGTGCACGTGCGATGCCCAATGGATGCCCACAAACTGCTCACACAGCGGCTTGGAGTTAGGCAGGGGTTCATCTCTGGCTGGAGATGTCTACTGCACTACTGGCGATGTCCCCGCTGGGCAAGTGAGCGGTCTGGCGTTCCCTCACCTCAGCACTTGGGCCCTGGGAAAGACCTGACACACAGAACGAGTTTTGGAGTCGGCTTCAGGCACTAGATGTGCCCTGCTTGCGTGGTTATGGGACCCCTTAGTGGCCCAAGATGTTCCCACCCGCCCTCGAAGTCGCGTTGGTGTCGCCAGTGGCTTTGCAAGAGGGATGGGCTGGTGCAGACCGGATTCCCCCTCTCACCATGAACCAGACCAATTGCTAGGTGCAGGGTAGGGACAAAGACGAATACCAAGCAAGAGTTTGGGACTGGTTAGGAACAGAAAAGGCCAGCACTCCGCGCACTCTCCTGACAGTGCAAGTACCTTCATTCATTCGTTCTCGGAAGTTAGATGTATCTATCGGTGAGGAAGAGGTTCGTAGCTATGAGCTGGACCAAACAACACCACGTTCTGTTCGGCTTTCAGAATTCGGAACCTAGCGCCGATGGCAGCGGCTGTTTGATAAAGTGATCCTCAGAGGTGCTGGGTGCAAACAGGAACAACCAACCTCCCGAATGAGCGGGGAAGGGGAGCCCTCTGGGGCAGATGACTTGGGATGCTTAGTGAGTGAGGAATTGGGCACTTTGGGGAGCGAGCGGGGTCTGAAGCCTAATTGGTGCTCTATCCCACAGATGCCTAGTGGGGCTGCCAACCCCGGTGAATCAAGAGCTTCTAAGTTCACTCTCTAACCCAGTACCTCCAGGAAGGCGAGCTGACCCACATGCCTACGATTTTGTTTCGCCCTAGAACTGTGAAGCACCTGAGCATCACGGGGTCACGCTGCAGGTGGTCGCTCTCAACAAAACCTCAAAGCAAACCTATATTTATACTTGTACATTACATAAAAATAAATTGTAATACATACTGTGTTTTGCTTTGTTTTGTTTGAGAAAGGGTCTCACGTAGCCCAAGATGGCCTCAAACTTTATAGTTAACGGAGGATGACCTTGAACTGCTGCTGCAGTTAGAGACCTGCAGGTCTGGGATTAAAGGTGTGCAGCCTGGTTTATGCGGTGCAGGGTTTCACATGTGTTAAGCAAGCGCTCTGCCATCTGACCCGC
>CABHPH010141629.1:27497-60403 GCA_902168325.1 Peromyscus nudipes | reverse complement strand
ATCTATCTATCTATCTATCTATCTATCTATCTATCTATCTATCTATCTATCATGTATCTATCTATTACAAGGTAAAGTTTGGTATCGAACCGGAAACTTGCTATTTAGTTAGATTGGGAAGCCAGGAAGCCCCAGGGAATTTTTTCTACTTCTCTAAGACTAAAGATGTGCATTACCATACATGCTTTTATATGGATATTAGGAATTCAATCCCATGTCTTCATGCTTCTGTGATAAGTACTTTAAGTATCGAGCCAACTTACCAGCCTCAGAAGATATCTCTACTTGCTATAAAGAGACGTGATAATCATTGAGATATCTCTTTCTCCCTAACTTACTCAATATCTTTATGACTAAAGACACAGATAATCACTGTCCTGAACCTATTGTCACCTTAGATTCTAAGAACAGAAATTTCTGTTGGACAGGCTACCATCAGGATGAGATCTCTAAGCTACATTGGAGAAGCTGTGTCTCAGAGCAAGTCATCTCATGTAAATTATATTCACTCCCTCTTGTGATTAATAGATGAACACCTTCTTCGAACATCTTACAGAATGTATTCAATAAAATGAGTAGGAAAATACCTTGATGAAAACTATAAGCTGCCAATGATTACTAAATCAATTTTTTATTTAAACCTATAGCTTATATCAGCACCCCAAAGACAAACTCATAGTAACTGGCTCCTAATTTGTTCATCCTCTCATGCCTGACTTGATCCTTTGGCTGCGTGTTTGATCAATACTAGTTTCTGCACGGGAATTAGGAAGCAATGACCAGCAATAGATTATTGGGTTTCCAAAGGTTGAGATTGCTACTGGTAATCACTACTTACCAATGGAAATACTTCTGGGTTGTCTGAAAAAAGAAATGGAAATTTTTAGTGCACTTCACCATATGTTTCAATGAAAGGCTCAAGTTCTACCTTCCCTTCATAGTTGGAATCTCCATCCTAGTAATAGCAAAAGTGAAAAATTGTGAATAAAGAGCACCAAGAACAACAAAACTGGAAAAGAAGTTCAGGTGAGACAAAAATGAGCAAAGGAAACATGTATCAAAGGCTATGTTGCAAGGCCATATCAATTGGATCCATGTTGAAATGTCTACACATATTTCTCTTTTCTTTGTAAAGAAATAAAAAGCTGATTTATTTTCAGCTGAAAATTGACCAAACTGACTCCACATCAGTTCTAGTATACTTTTGTGTCTAATATCAGGGATTAGAGTTGTGATCCTAGGAAAAGATGACCTTCTCTAAAAGAAAGACTTTCAATTAGAAGTGACCCCAGAAACTTGTAATTGTCTCTTAAGATTAACTTGCTTGAAAGTCAGGGAAAGAGAAATGTTTATGTAGCGATGAAAAGTGCTGAGTTATTTTATCAGAAGCCATAGAGATGAGTTTATGGAGAAATGAGGGCCTAGAGAGCATCATTTGTCTTTGGCTCTGTCTGTCTGGAGTATTTCTGGCTTAATCACAGACTTGGGATATCTAACAGGCAAAGTTTGTTATTATCCAGTTTTACTTTCTCTAGAGAAATTTTAAAGTAATTAGAAGCCATGTGTTTAAGTAGACTAAGACCTTTTGTTCCTTTTCTTTGTCCCTTCATATAATTAAGAATAAAAATCCAAATAAATGCTTCCTTTTATATAAAAAATAAAACACACAGGCAAATGTGATTTGTTCTGGGAAATGTAAGTACAAAGAAATAGCTACATTCTTATCCATTTTCAGTGCCTGACCACATCAGTTTGTTCATTTTAGATTTCTGCTAACTAGAGTTTAATACAAAGGTCTTCAGCTAATAAATTCATATTTCAATACTATCATCAAAGGCTCTCTTCTTGCCATTTCTTTTCTCACAAAACTTTCACTTAACTAACATAAAATGGAAATATATTGCCCAAATCGGTCCTGAAGGAATAATATCTAATACAGAACTCTGAACTCTGTGGTTTTTACTGGCTCAAAGCTTTTGCTGTTCCTTTTTCAAGTATCATTTGACAGCAGCAGAGGCTTGGTTTGAGATCAGGAAAATAACAGTGGAAATGAATGCCTGCAAATAAAAGCATAGAGCTTAATTAAACTCACAGATTAGGGATAAAGATGAAGTCATTAAATAGATGTGAGTCTGTTACTGAATGTCTGTGAATCTGGCCCCATCCGTGAACTTGTTTTCTCAAATGCTTTACTGTAATTGGTCATAGTGAATGGAAAGAGTCTATGCTACAGGGGAGATATGAATTAGAAACAACCCAAAAGTTCCAATGTCCACATTCAACAATGAATTTCAATGCTGGAAGAAATATATATATATATATACATATATATACATGTATATATATATATACATGTATAAATATGGTTCAAATATATACATTGAAAACTAAAGCAAAAGGGGGAGCACAATGCTATGCAGGGAAAAATTAACATTTTGTTGTTTTATCTGAGGTTACATATTAGTGTGCAAAGTACCTCAGAGGCTATTTCCCCTCAGCTTCTTGTATTTTGTGCACAGGGGAAATGTGCATATATGAGGCTTTGCCAGAAAGTAAAGCAGTTTAGAAGGCTCATCCTTTAAAGCAGGCATCAAGTACAGCTTGTTTTCATTGTATAGTGGTCAAGATAATGAAAGAAACTGGAAGACACAGAGCAAGTACCAGTATGGGAATGCAGTAAATTTTCATACTCAATTATCATAGCCTGCCTTCCTTCCTTCCTTCCTTCCTTCCTTCCTTCCTTCCTTCCTTCCTTCCTTCCTTCCTTCCTTCCTCCCTCCCTCCCTCCCTCCCTCCTTTCCTTCCTTCCTTCCTTTTTTTCTTTCTGTGTCTTATTAAGAATGAAATGCAGGGCTTGCTGAATGATAAGCAAATATTCTTTTACAAGAAATCTCAGACCTAAACATTATTTTCTCCTATAGAGTAGAATTGAGAAAAAGCTTTAGTAAACATTTAATTGCCAATTATATTTAAAGTACTAAATAATATTCCAAACCCAACATTAGTATTTGTGAACCCTCTACATACAAAGAGACAAAATTTGTAAAATTGTGTTAACATCCAAAATTCGATCGATTTGAGTAAGTTTATAAGCTGTATTTCACACACAAAAGAAAGGTTTTCAGCTCAAAGCCAAAAACAGCTAGAAATTTTGCTCGTTATTCATGATTTGTCCTGAAAATATTTTAGTGCTCATTATCATTCACACATAGATATGTTCTTCTCCCAGACAAGTGTAAAACACTGGCAAAGGACAGCTGAAGACTAGTGCCACAAGCAGAGGTGTTAATCAGCCTTTGTGTTAACAGATTGGTATTTCAGTATTTACCTAAAGCCCTCAGTTCAGAGGCACCTTTGAACATCAACTTAATGCAATGCAAATTGGAGGGTATTAATTCCAGGTTAAGCTAGAAGACATTGTGCCTATCAGGCATTAGAAATTAAAATTGCTTTGAGATTCCATATCTAATGGTTATCATCAATAATACAAATGAAAACAAATGCTAATGAAGATTAGAGGAAAGAAAACTTATTTGGTGCTAAACTGTTCAGGCATTGTGGTAATCCATGTGAAAGTTTCTCAAAACCCACAGCTAGAACTACCATCGGACTCAGATATACCTCTCTTCAGTGGATAACCAAAGGATATGTCAGCACATGAAGGGATTTGTGTACATGTGTTTGTTACAGGATGAAGCTCAGGATGGATCAGTGAATTGCACAAAGAAACTTGTCTCTAGGCACTGGGATACTATTCACCTGGAAAGTAAATGAAATAATGACATTTTGAGGAACATAGATGTAACTTGAAATTGTGATCACTAAAATAATCCAGGGTGGGAAATACAAATTGCACATTATTTCTTAATGTGGAACATAGACTTGTACGTATACCTAAGCACAGAGTTTTTGTATGTGTCACTATGTACAGGTAAGAGGGGAGGAACCAATCTTAAGAGAGAGTAAAGAGAGGGTGTTATAATGTAGTAACAAAGCAAATGTGTACGATTTTGGAAAGAAAGTGAATTAGTCAGAAGGGAGGATGTGGGAGCTCTGGAAGAGGGCAGTGGAAAGGGAAAAGACATCAAGCAAAAGATGAAGATAAATAACATGAACAGCCATCAGGAAACACTTTAACTTTCATGCTAGATTTTAGAGACAACATAAATATTTTTCAAAGGCACAGGACTTGGTCTCAGTGGTATTCGTAACATGCATGAATTATTATTTTGTGTTTTAAAATTAGTGTAATTTCATGTTTTTGTTTAGAGATTGTAAATGGAGATAGATATTCTGAGAAGCTTTGCTACATATACATATTGGTTCATTTCCTCCTACATATGAAGATTATCGTTTCATCTTGGCTTTAATTTATCACAGCAATATTTTTTTCAGCCATTCAAAGATGTCTGTCAACTATTGACTGACTTGGACTACAAACAACTAAAAACCATGGAACCAGTTTATGCTTTATAGCTTTCAAATGTTAAAGAATGGGAAATCCTATCAAATTATTTTGTCCCGTTTACATATATTCTGGTGTGACTGAGGCTATAACATATTCTCTGAAGGGAATGTATTGCTTAATAAACATGAGGTTCAGCAGGCTAAAGTTCAGTCTTTGTCATCCATTACTTTACTGTGTATGTGCATTTACCTGATGCTAATCCCATGACCTTCTATGCTAAGTGTCACCTCTCTCTTTGAGGAGCTGTTAGTTTAACAAAAATACAAGATAAATAAGCAGGAAATTTTATGTGAAAACAGTAGAAACTACAAAGTGAAAACCAAAAAAAAATGTTTGAAAGGTTATAAGCCAGAAAAGTTGAAGAGAGCCATAAAACTGTGTTGAGCACTCAAGGATAAGCAGTCAGGTGAAAGCTGTTAGGGGTGATTGAAGAGGAGAAGTTTCTAGAAGCTCTCAGAAGGAAGGGATATAATGAAGACAAGTCAACTTCTTCTGTAACGATAAAGAATGGGTACAAAATGGTTTTAATGTACTATTAAGCTATTACTTATCTATAGTTTAATTTCCCATTACTAGTCACACACACACACACACACACACACACACACACACACACACACGTATACCTAATGAATATGCCATATGCTTAATTTCTTTTCTGTGTTTACCAAAACATTTCAGACTTACAAATGTGTTTTAGATTTGATACATCAATACAAGAACAGGAATTATATAATTCTGAAAGTTATAGTTACATTTTTCTCTTTTATATTGGTTCAAATAATAACCAGAATTCTGCTGCAATAGAGTGGAGTTTTGCTGCTACCCTCTCCTACTATATTATTCATTCATTTGACTTGAGCTACAGTCACTGATGCAGTTTAATATTCAATGTTGCATCCTGTGGTGTGAGCATTGCTACTTTTTAAAATTTTTTTGTTTCATTCCTCACTTTACACATAATTGAAGGATTTTTTAAAAATTTTCAGTTTGAAAACTCAGTATTCATATTTAAGATAGAGTATATGTCATAAATTAAACTACATGCTGTTACATTCCAAAGCTAAACAATACTCAACTGTAAAGGAAGGGATTTGTTACATGATAATTACATTGTTAATTTCAAAAATTACTAAATTTAGTAATTTCAAAAATTACTAAAAGTGGTGTTTATTTTTATTTCTGTAAAGGGTGCTTCAAAGCAAGAAATACTAGGATAAATAGATGGGCAGAAGTGGCATATGCTTTTAACCCGAGAACTTAGGAGCCAAAGGCAGGCAGATCTTTTGGTTCAAGTCCAGCCTGGTCTTCAGAGTGAGTTCTAGGACAACCAGGGCTACACAGAGAAACGATGTCTTGAAAAACAACAACAAAAAACAAACAAACAAACAAATAAAAAAGATTAGATTTGTAGTTATTGTAAGCTATTGAAAAGAATATATTAAACAAAAGTAGATAGGTTTTTTTTTTTGACCTTCAGAGATCATGTTCTCCAAACAGACTGTAATTTGAAGCTCAGAACCACTACTGCTTTGTAGGGTGTCTTTGAATAACGTTTTGGCGATACTCTACTTCAACTATAAGATGAAAATATACAAAACTGCTGAATTAAATTTCTATGAAGATTAAATACAATATTAAAATATTAAACATATCCATCAGCATTACACATTGTGGGAGTTCTATACATATTACTCTATTTTCTTCTAGGTTTAAATATTAAACTGACAAGTAAAAGTCCAATATATTTGTAAATTATATGAGATGATTTTATATTTTCTCAGTATTTTTACCTATGCATTTGATAAATTTAATGAAATAAAATTCTGTGTTTTAATGATTTTGAAAGATACCTAGAATTATTTTCTAGTTGTGCTGCATTTTATTTCTGTTTTTGAAAATCAAGGCCAAATACACTCTTATGTCCATTTCTCAAATTATATGAGTACTTTTTCAAATTCATTCTAATTCATTGCTTTAACCACAGAGCTCTCTCACTGGTTAACATTATTTTGTGTAGGTGCCTTTGTGGAAGTAAATATATATATATATACCCTCTTGTAGTTAAGTAAAATATGAATTTTAAATATTTGTCTTTCTTTGTAAAATAGAATTGCTTCCTTTGAGAACATAACAGAAAAACCCTTTACTTCTCAAACTATCATGTCAATGTTTCATTCTGCATTTCTACTGATATTTCCTTCATGAGACAATCTCCCCAAAATGGAAAAGTATGAATTTAACTATTCAGATTTAAGAGCCTATCATATAAGAAATTAACTGGGACTATATTTCACTTTCTACCAAAATCTAAAGAATATCTTGGAGCATGGTTATCCCAGCTCAACATAAATGCACTGTAGCTGTTTGTTGCTAATTGCCTTTACAAGTATTAATCTATTCTTCTGAAATACAACTTTTATTTCCATAAACTGAAATTTTATCAGGCATATCTTGAATGGATGTTCAATATCATATTTTTGACTACTTAGGGAAAAATTCATAAATTGCAGTAATTACCAGGTGACACTAAAAGGATATACATCATCATCATCATCAACATCATCATCATCATCATCATCAACAACAATAACCTCAAGAGTACCATTGACAAGATAGCTGAAGCAAACCTCAGGTATTTAATATAAAAATGTAAATATCTTATTACTTCTGGCATTCAGTAAATATTGTTTCTTTGTAATAGTCGTTACAGTGGTTGTCCGTTTTGTTCTAGTTTTTGTTGCTAATGTTTTTAATAAAAGGTTCTCACTTTCCTTTACACTGTGTCTCCAAAGTCATACAGCTTTCAGTGCCTGGACAATAAGCATATCAATAAAAACAATAAAATGAGTGAATTAAACACCAAGGATCCTTTAAAAACCCATTCTTTTTATCTGCTCCCTAATAATCTTTGTTAGGAAAGGCACACATATTTTAACACAATTCAGTTACCATAAAATAATTATATGAAACCATTTTTTAAAGACTCAGGTTCATGTAAATTTTTCATAAAGAATACAATATACTAGAGTAGGAAACCATTGAGAGTGCATTTTGAATTTTAATTTTCTTCTACTTAGGCATAACTTAATCTCAATACAGATTTCATTTAATGTGGAGAAATATTTGCTCAAAGCACCTGTCGTCTTATGTGCTTTCTCCAGCCGCTGGTAAGCTATTGAATACCAAAATTATTAAGTTATATAATGAACTACAGTGGTATTCAGGGACTGTGCCTTGGAAGGTCTTTCTGTTGACACTGAGCACTCCTTCCCAGTGTGTTTTCATTCCCCAAAGTCACATGTTGGGTTCTACATCTGTCTATGCTTGTGAAAAGTTAGAATGGCTGGCTGGGAATATATCTCTAGCTATGAATATTTTACTAATATCTGATAGGATAGATGATACTTAACACTTTACATCTTTTTCAATGAAAACAATTCCAAATACAGATTGAGTTACATTTAGAGACTTGGTGTGAGCATGTCAAAGTGCTTCTTTTTCTGTTGTGCTTAGCTGCTAGTACTTGCTGTCAGGGGTCTTTCTCCAATACACTTATACTTCTGGCTATTTAAAGGAAATACCCTGGTAACTTCCTGTTATGCAAAGCATTTCAGAAACTGAGAAGTTGGAAACCAATCCCAAGGTAACAATGGGAATTTAAATGGTCAACGATAATTACAGGCAACAGAAAATAAAGTTTAGTTTTGTTCAACATAGAACAGTATGGTTATAGAAAAATGTTCCTGTCTACATGAAGAGATTGGTGCTCTAAGTTTCTTTACACATTACTAGAATAAAATCAAAGCATGAAAGTGTCTCCTTTTGTATTTCAGATCATTGGTTGAGTTGACAAAATAAGTCACATTTTCAATTATTCATATCCCACCCATATAAGCCTTATTGTTTTAAGGAGTACTAGTTTTTCATATGACAATTGATTAAATATATGTATGATCTGATTCCAATTTAAAATATACTAATATAATTAATCATGGGCAATCATTAATCAAAAACTCAGTTCAGTTTCATTTTAATGTTATTTTGTGCTAAAATTTAAATTTTAGCTAATACAGGTTTCAAGTAATACTGAGAAAAAATAGACACTGTGATTACCATGCTTGTGAACTTACATAAAAAAATGAGCATGGCCACTAATAGAGAATAAAATGAACAAAATCAATTGAAATTATTTTATATTAATGTAGAATTATTAGAATTTATTTGCAAAAGAGATGCAAGGCAAGTAACTGTTGATAATGTTTCTTGTGACACATTCACAAGATAGTTTGCAACAAGGTTCTGAGAAACCTTTGAAATTAGCAAATGATTATTAGTTAAACACGCAAAGTATTCTGAATGGACAGCTGGCTTACAGAAACATGTGAAACAGAGTCTGGATCATCAGAACTCAGGTAATAGATTCCCATGGTGGCACATAACTGTGACCCCAGCACTGAGTGTGTGAGGTGGTACATGGAGAAAACGAACCAGGGGCTAGTTGGCCAGGGAGTCTAGCCAAAGCAAGCTTTAGTTTTAGTGAGAGACTGTGTCTCAAAAACAAGATAAGGTAGGTAGCCACAGAGGAAGACATCCAGATGTCAATCTTGATTACATTTGTTTGCATGGGTGAGTATACTATACATATGCAAAAGCATACATCATATACACACATAATAAATAAATAAATAATATGCATATATATACATATGTGTATACATATATGTATTTCAAGTCTTAGGTGAATGAATACTGAAATGATCTATATTTAATTTTAACTCTATTTTTATACCAAAATTCATTTTAGAAGAATCAAATTTAATCAATGTAACACAGAATTATTATTTTTCTCTTACTGAATAGAAATCATTGCTGACTATCAGTAATAGATGCATGTATTTGTCAAAAGTAAGACAGAGAAGAACTGAGAAAGCACACAAAATTTTCAGTTTAGGAACATTATTGAGGATCTTATGAGAGAGAGAGAGAGAGAGAGAGAGAGAAAGAGAAAGAGAAAAAGAAAGAAACAGAGATAGGGAGAGAGATAAAAAGAGGGAGAAAGACAGAGAGATGAAGACTGAGAGTGAGCTTGAATGGTCCTGTGTGTGAATGTAGGCACACATGTGTCTAGAACAGAGAGTGACTGAGTGTCAGTCCTCACCTTCCACCTTGTTTTGACAAGGCGTCTTTCTTGTTCACTACTGGATTCAGTAGACTGTCTGGCTCTTTATCTTGCACTAAATCTACTTCCTCCTGATCCCATTTCCCAGCAGTGACATGCTGAATTTACAGACACTTATGCTGTTATATCATACTTTTTATGATATGAATTCTAGAGATACAGACTTGGATCATCAGGCTTGAATGGTAAATACTTTTACCATTGAACCATCTCACAATCCTAAGAGTAGACATTTATATGAAAGATGCTTAATAAGTTTGCATTGCAAATAAAAAATGGCAGTGTCAAAATCTTCATGAAAAGAATTCAATTCTGCTTTTGTGTCTTCTGATACAGATTTCCCATAGGAACACAATGTTATAGATCATCTTATATTTTCCTATTTGAATCTAGCAAGTATTTTGGGCTCTCGATAATAGTTTACTTTACAAAGTAAAGGCTTTGTTTCTTTTTTAGTTTCTCGAGTCACAATAGTGATGCTTAAGGATGAAGATAGCTAACATTCTGATAAATTAATTAAACATATTTTTATTAAACAGTCTATAAGAAATGTTCAAATAAATAATGAAGAACTCCTTAGAATAATGAGGTGTAAAAGACAAAGCTATCATGTATGATATGATCAGTGAGGGACTGTTCAGTTCTTGTCTGAAAGTTTTTGTCCCAAAGTTTTTGTCTAATCCATGGTGGAAATTATATTATATCCACTTGGCCCAATTTTTTCCGATAAAAAAGTAAACAACGAGTTTTATGCCTTTTTAGGCTCTGAGTCTTGCCAGTTTTTAAGAGTAGTTATTACTCTGTGAGCCTTTTAAAGGATAAAATGTAAAATGTATTCAAATGAGATAATATGCTACTAATTTATGACTTGAAAATGAAAACACTTATCTAGAACTGATACTAGAAGAGAGGCAATGGATACTGTAGGAAAATGGATAAATTGACATTAGACATGGAGTTTTGCATTTTCAGTTTGAAAAAGTGTATCTCAGTGCTTATCAATGAAATGATTACATTCTCAACCTTACAGTAAACTAAATATTAGACAAATGTAATTTGTTTTTATGCCAAATCTTTTCTGATCATTAACTAATTTGATAATTTTAAGATAGGAATATTACATGCCAACCATAGTCATGAATAGCATGTATCTATACAGACTTTGTTACTTTCACCAATCTATGAAGCCTATCTTACAGTTCTTTGATGAGGAATACGGCTTGTAAATAAGTGAAATCCCATGAAAAGGTGACCTTTAAGAGCTTTCAACAGCTTTAATTCAGTGGAAGTACAATTTATTTAACCTTTTAGAAAATGCTCATTTTTGACAGATTTACTTTTCAAAGTTATAAAATGATACGTTAGAAGATGTGCTTTGTATTTATTATTCATAACTTGCTTATACAGTGAAGATTTTTAACCATAAAATTTTATTTAAAAAGTTGGAATGTATTTCATCTAAAAATTACTGATTTAAATTATATAGTCAATTAAACCTTATGTCTTCTAATTATGTCATATATATATAATTGGGTACTTAAAATATACTAACATTTGGATCATAACAGAAACATAAACAAGTTGTTATAAAAGTATGTGTAAGTGTCTTATGCATAAATTTTAATAGTTACTTTTATTGCTCAAAATGATTAATTGTGTTGCTTCGGGTACATAAACTTTTTCTTGATTTTTACTTTAATTTCAATAATTTTCAGAGTCAGGGTTCACCAGTTAAGAGCACTTGCTGCTCTATAAGTAGAATCAAGTTTATTTCCCAGCACCAATGTTGGAGGCCCCCACTACTACCTTCAAAAGAGCCTGAAGCATCTGACCTCCTAGACATCCATCCTCGTAAGCACATAACAATATACAGATAAACATATATACACATAATTAAAAATTTAAAAATATCTATCTACAAATTCAGCCTTACAGAAGATATTAGAAGAAAACTTCAACCCAAGGAAGTTAACTACAGCCATGAAAACACAGGAAGTAATCTCACACCAGCAAAACCAAAAGAAGAGAAACACACACACACACACACACACACACACACACACACACACACACACAGGCACATATTACCACCATCACCACCACCACCACCACCACCACCACCACCACCACCTCCACCACCAACAACAACAGAATAACAGGAATCAACCATCTTTGATCATTGATATCTCTCAATATTAATATACTCAATTCCTGAATAAAGACATTCAATAACAGAATGGATGGGAAAACAGGAATCATCCTTCTGCTGCATCCAAGAAACATGCCTCAAGATCAAATATTACCAAGATAGATATTACCTCACAGTAAAGGGTTGGAAAAAGATTTTCCAAGCAAAAAGACCTAAGACACAAGCTGTTATAGCCATTATAATATCTAACAAAAAAGACTTTAAACCAGAAATAATCAAAAGAGATGAGGAAGGACAATTTCTACTCATCAAAGAAAAAATCCACCAAGATGATATTTCATTTTTTAACATCTATATCCCAAAGACAGGGGCATCAACATTTGTAAAGAAAACACTACTAAATATTAAATTGTACATAGACACTCACACATTGATAGTGGGAGAATTCAATACCCCACTGTCACCAACTGACAGATCATCCACACAAAAACTAAAAAGAGAAATACTGGAGCTAATATATGATACAAACCAAAGGAACCTACCAGATATCTACAGAACATTTCACTCAAACAAACAAGAACATACCTTCTTATCAACTCATGGAACATTCTCCAAAATTGACCACATTGGTCATGAAACAAGTCTCAACAAATATATGAAAATTAAAGTAACCCCCTGAATCCTATTATAATACCAATGATTAAAACTCAATTTCAACAACAGCAGAAATAACAGAAAGCCTTCAAACTCATGGAAACTGAACAATGCTCTCCTGAATGGACTGCTGGGTCAAGGTAAAAAGAAAGAAAGAAAGAAAGAAAGAAAGAAAGAAAGAAAGAAAGAAAGAAAGAAAGAAAGAAAGAAAGAAAGGAAAGAAGGAAGGAAGGAAGGAAGGAAGGAAGGAAGGAAGGAAGGAAGGAAGAAAGAAAGAAAGAAAAGAAAGAAAGAAAGAAATTGTATTATCTCCTAGCATAATTGTCATTGGAGAGGCTTCACCCAGCAACTGACAGTAGCAGATGCAAATTCCCATTAGGCATCTAATGGAGAATCCCAGGGAAGATGGGGAGGAAGAACCATAGGAGACAGCTGTATCCAAACTGCTAGGAGTCCCACAGGAACACCAAACTACACAACCATAATGTAAATGCAGAAGACCTAGGTCAGACACATACACACCATAGGGTTGCTGTGGAATAATCCTCTTGTACACTGTAAAGATTTGTCAATTGAATTGGTTTAATAAAATGCTGATTGGCCAGTAGCCAGGCAGGGAGTATAGGTGGGGCAAACAAACTAACAATGCTGGGAAGAAGGAGGGTAGAGTCAAGGAGTTGCCAGCCAGACACAGAGGAAGCAAGATGAGAATGTCATACTGAGAAAAGGTATCAAGCCACATGGCTAAACATAGGTAAGAATGATGGGTTAATTTAAGTGTAAGAGCTAGTTAGTAATAAATCTGAGCTACTGGCCTAGCATTTATTAGTAATATTAAGCCTTTGTGTGGTTATTTGTGAACAGGTAGGCCAGAGAGAACCATCTGTTTACAATGGGGATCAAGAAAACCAGGATAACATGGCCCACAGAAGCAACTAACCAGGGCAAATAGAGGCTCACTGAACATGAAGCAACAATCATGTGTATGTGTGTGTATGTGTCTGACCTAGGTCTTCTGCATTTACATTATGGTTGTGTAGTTTGGTGTTCCTGTGGGACTCCTAGCAGTTTGGACACAGCTGTCTCTGACTCTTTTGCATGCTCTTGGGACCTTTTACCTCCTACGAGGTTGCTTCATCCTGGGACGAAGTGAGGTATCTGCCTAGTCTTATTGTAAACTGCTATGCCAATGTTGATTCATATCCCCAGGAGGCCTGCTCTGTTCTGAAGAGAAAGAGAGGAGAAGTGGATCTGAGGGAGAAGGGAGGTAAGTTGGGAAGGAACTGGGAGGAGAAGAGGTAGGTGAAATTGTAGTCAGGATGTAGTACATGAAAAAAAATAATAAATTAAAACAATATACCACAAAATAGAAAGAGAAGGAACATTGCCAAATTCATTTTATGAGATCACAGTAAACCCTGACATCCAAACCACACAAAGATTCAATAACAAAAGAGAATTACAGACCAATTACCCTCAGGAACATACTTGCAAAACTACTCAATAAAATACTTGAAAACCAAATCCAAGAACACATCAAAAATATCATCCACCATGATCAAATAGGCTTCACGCCAGAGATGCAGGGATAGTTCAACATATAAAAGTCAGTCAGCTGAGAGTGGTGGCGCACGCCTTTAATCCCAGTACTCCGCAGGCAGAGCTAGGTAGATCTCTGTGAGTTCGAGGCCAGCCTGGGCTACAGTTCTAGGAAAGGCTCCAAAGCTACACAGAGAAACCCTGTCTTGAAAACAAAACAAAACAAAACAAAAATCAGTCAGTGAAATCCACCATATAAACAAACTGAAAGAAAAAAAAAACCATGATCATCTCATCAAATGCTGAAAAAGCCTTTGGAAAAAAACCTAACACCCCTTCATGATAAAAGTCTTGGAGAGATTAGAGATACAAGGGACATCTCAAAACATAGTGAAGGCAATTTATAGCAAGCCTATAGTCCACATCAAAAAAAAAATGAAGAGAAACTCAGAGCAATTTCACTAGAGTCAGGAATAAGACAAAGCTATCCACTCTCTCCGTATCTCTTCAATATAGTACTTGAAGTTCTAGATAGAACAATAAGAAAACCAAGAGTTCAAGGGATACAAATTGGAAAATGAGTCAAAGTATTATTTGCAGATAATATGATAGTATACATAAGTGACCATAAAAATTCTACCAGGGAACTACTATAGTTAATAAACACCCTCAGCTTCAGCAAAGTGGCTGGGTACAAGATTAATTCAAAAGACAAAATATAGTAACTCTCCTTTACACAAATGACAAATGGGCTGAGAAAGAAATCAGGGTATCAACACCCTTTACAATAGCCACAAATAACATAAAATATATTGCAGTAATGCTAACCAAGCAAGTGAAAGATTTGTATGATAAATAACTTCAAGTCTTTGAAGAAAGAAATTAAAGAAGATATCAGAAGATGGAAACATCTCCCATGCTCGTGGATTGGTACAATTAACATTGGAAGGACAACTATTAGCTCAGGACCCTGAAGACCAAGTTCTCAGACCAAGTTCTCAGCACAAAGGGGATTATTTGCCACAGAGGGACAGAGGCCAGGGATAAAGGACAAAGAAAGGAGATAGAAAAAGGGAAAAGGAAAGGGAATAGGGGAGAGGGGGAAGGGGTATTTGTCCAGGAGGGAGAAAGGACTGCCTCTCCATAGAGAGGAGACAGACAAAAATTGGAACATAGGAACATGGAAGTATATAAAGATGCAAAGGGAAACCCTGTGTTATGATGAAGTGTTTAATTTTAATTGGGCATGATAATTAGGTGAGCCAAAGGGGGCTTTTGATTGCTGGATTTCAATAGTTTAATAGCTGGACCTTGGTAGTCAACCTCTGGAGGAGGGATTGACCAAATAAGGGAATGAACATTGAAAGCTAGCTTCCAGAATGTAATCTAACTACTTTTTAGCAAGGCAGAAGGAATTGGAGAGAAGGGCAAGGCCTGCTAGAGCCACATGTTTGAGTGGGTTAGTGTCCCTTCAAACATAGTAAAAATGGCCACCCTACCCAAGCAACCTACATATTCAATGCAATTCTTATTAAAATCACAACACAATTCTTTATAGACCTTGAAAGGACAATACTCAACTTCATATGGAAAAACAAAAAAACCCAGGATAGCTAAAACAATCCTGTACAATAAAAACTTCTAGAGTTATCACAATCCCTGATATCAAGTTGTACTATATAGAGCTATAGTAATAAAACCCATATGGTATTGGCATTAAATCAGACAAGATGATCTGTAAAATCAAACTGAAGTCCTAGACATAGATCCACATACCTATAGATACCTGATTTTTGATAAAGAAGCAAGAATACACAATAAAAAAGAAAGCTTCTTCAACAAATGGTGTTTGTCTAATTAGATGTTAACATGTAGAAGAATGCAAATTAATCCATACCTATCACCCTGCACAGTACTCAAATCCAAGTGGATCAAAGACATTAACATAAACCCAGATACATTGACACTAGTAGAAAAGAGAGAGTGGAGAACAGTTTGAACACAGTGGCACGGGAGACAAGTTCCTGTATAAAAGACCAATAGCACAAACACTAGGTGCAAAAATCAATAAATGGGACCTCATGAAGCTGAAAACCTTCTGTAAGGCAAAGGACACCTTAAATAGGACAAAATGGCAGCCTACAGAATGGAAAAAGATTTTCAACAACTCCACATCTGACAGAGGGCTGATATCTAAAATTCATGAAGAACACAAGAAGCTAGACATCAACAAACCAAATAATCCAATTAAAAAGTAGAGTACAGATATAAACAGGGAATTCTCAACAGAAGAATCTCAAATGGCTGATAAACACTTAAAGACATTCAATATCCTTAGCCATCAGGGAAACGCAAATCAAAACGATTCTGAGATTCCATCTTACATCAGAATGACTAAAATTAAAACCACAAGTGACAAATCATGCTGTTGAGGATTTTGAACAATGGGAAATCTCCTCCATTAGTGGTAGTAATTATATAGTAAAAATTCCTATAGCCAATATGGAATTCAATATGGTGATTCCTCAGAAAATTGGGAATCCATCTACTTCAAGAGCCAGCTATACCATTCTTAGACATATACCCCAAGGACATTCCATTCTATCATAAGGACACTTGCTCAGCCATATTCATTGCAGTTCTATCCATAATATCCAGAAACTGTAAACAATCTAGATGTCCTTTAACTAAAGAATGGATAAGGAAAATGTACTTTTACACAATGAAGTGTTAGTCAGATGTTAAAGACAATGACATCATGAAATCTGCAGGCAAATGGATGGAACTAGAAAAGATCATGCTAAGTGAGGTAATACAGATGCAGACAAACCTGGTATTTACTCACGTTTCAGTGGACATTAGCTTCAAAGTAAATGATAATCATGCTAAAATCCACAGACCAAAAATGACTAAGTAACAAGGAGGGCTTAAGGGAGGATGAATGGATCTCCCTGGGAAGGGGAAATCGAAGAGATTTGGCAGGTGAACTGGGGACAGGTGAGAATGGGAGCAGGAAGGATCAAGAGGGGGTGAGAGGGACAGGGACGGAGGTGGAGATGGTTGGAATTGGGGAGGCATTCAGGGGGACATTTGAAAGCCTAGTGCAGTGGAAACTCCCTGAAATCTGTGAGAGTGACCCCAGTGATGTCTCCTAGTAATGGGACATATGGAGCACCATTTGACCATCATCAGTAACCAGGCAAGCTCCTAGCAGTGGGACTGGGGCATCAGTTCAGTCACAAAAACTTTGACCTAGCAAGAGGTGCTGGGGTAACGGTGACACAGAACTTGTGGGAGCGATCAATCAATGACTGGTCCTACTTGAGGCCCATGCTAAGACAGGGAACCCATGCCTGACACTGCGTGGATGACAGGAACCAGAGGCCGTACAGGATAGACTCAAACAAGACTGGGAATAAGAGTCAATTAAATGATTCCTAATGCTATTCTCCTATACTCTGATAGGTACCTAGCTCAATTGTCATCAGAGGGGCGTAATCCATCAACTGATGGGATAAGATTCAGAGACCCACAGCCAAAATCTAGGCAGAGTCAGAGGAATCCCCAGAAGAGAGTGAGAAAAGATTGTAAGGGCCAGAGAGTTAGAGGACACCATGAGAACATGGGCCACAGAATCAACTAAGCAGGGCTCATAGGGCTCAGAGACTGAACCACAGGCAAAGACCTTATATGGGTCTGAGCTAGTTCCTCTGCATATACCTTACGGATATGTATCTAGGTTTTCTTGCGGGACTCCTAACAATGGGTGTGGTTGGTGTCTCTGACTCTTTTGCCTGCACTTGGGAATCTCTTCCCTCTTATTGTAACTTGTTATGACATGTTTGGTAGATGTCCCTGGGAGGCCTGCTCTGGTATTTGTTTTGTTATATGTTATATGTTTGTTTTTGTTATTGTTTATTTTGGCGGGGGTTGAAGGGAAGCAAAAGAGGAGTGGATCTGAGGTAGAGGAGAGGTGGGAGGAAGGACTGAGAGGAGTGGAGGGTTGGGAAACTGCAGTCAGGATGCAGTGCATGAGAGAAGAATAAAAGAAAAATAACAGTAGAACAGTGTTAGCTAGTTATGGAAAAGTCCCCAGGAAGACCTTTACAGAGCATTTTTCCTCTCTGCATTTCCAGTCTAGGCAGGATGTTCTAGTCCCATTTCTTGTCTTTCTTATGGTCAAGACAACCAGCATTTGAGATACTAACTATACTCAATCACAGTACCATTGTGTCTAACTAAACTACTGTGTAATCACCAGTTACAGGCCAAATGAACTCCTAATTGATTGAGTCATAGTATTTTATTTCTAGGCACACAAGTCTACTTATAATAGGGGATTTGATCTGCTTTAGATTTTGCAAATTAACCCTTATCATGTTGAATTGTCAGATCTTTTAAAATCATATTGTCTCTGTTATTATATAACCTGTAGGAATTTCCTAGAAGTCTGCAGTTGGGGAATTACTCTCTGGTCTTACCTCCTCTTGAAAGGGCTTGCTAATTCTCTCAGTTCCCTAAAGATAAGCCAATAATCAGGCAAAAGACAAATATTGACAGATATTACTGATCAGCAAGAGATAAAAAGCTAAAATGGATCATTTTATGCATTCACCACATCCAATACAAACCTTGACCCAGCCAACCATATCAACTGATCTGGAAAGTTCAGGGCCTTGGCACATAGGAGGAAATGTTTCATCAGGAACACCTGTAAGCTTTTATAATCAGAAAACAGAGGTCTAACTTCTGCAATTTTACCTCTCATCCTATTTTCAAACAGACAGTCATGGTTATCACCAGAATTACATCAGCCTCATTTTCTGAATATAAAATGATTCATTAAAAATGTACTTTGTTTATCGTACAAATTTACTCTCTGAGTAATGATTTGATCAGACACATTGAAATAATTGCACAAGTAATTTCTATAGCAATCACTAAAGAATATGAAAATGAAGTTATTTCTGCTCTCAGTTTGTTAATCATCATCTGCTTAATTACATATTTGCACTTTAAATAATTATTTATTGAGAACCTACTATGTACCAAGAAGTGCAAAAAAAGTAGTAGGCTTTCGCTTAATAAAAATTCTTGAAGCATATTCTTTTCCAGGAAGAGACACATATGAGTGTACTCATCAAAAAGGAGATGCATTCTAAACTAAGTATGCATTATATATGGAATGATGCATGAATGTGGATTGTTCCTTTGAATTCACAAAGTGCAATCCACTGTCAATCAACTTGACAGGAATAAGTCTGGAATTTCTCAAGTGTTTTAAAATGAGAGAGATGACTGACTCTGTTTGTGGCACCATTCCATAGTTCTAGCCTAGAAAAGGCTACCAGGATATCAGCTCTATCTGTCTCTGCTCCCTGATTGGTGACTCAGTGCACCAGGCTTCTTCATGCACTACAGTAGGGGCTGTTTGCAAGTTGTGAGCAGATTGCTTTTGTCGAGCATTTCATCACATTAGTGAGAGAAGGAGTTAATCCAAGAAGCGACTTGAATGACTGATACTTCAGCTGAGAACGAAAGAATGAGTAGAACGTAGACACACATTTGGTTGTTGAGAAGGAAGCCACTCTCCCTGCATTTCAATAACTTTTTTTTTTCACTAAAAATAATACAATTTTCCTGACCTGGAAACCACTTCAGGCAACCATATCGGGATCTTTCCCAATGAATCAAGACATTAGTGGGAAAGTAGTGCTCACAAATGGTATCAGAATGACATTCGAAACTGTAACTTCTTGTCCAATATAAAATGATCTCTCCACACTTAACATCTTCCAAAAGTCTCCAAGACAAAAATAAAATTGTCAGATGCAGTCGTGCCAGGAAAATCCTGGAAGACAGCCATCCTATTTTGTGGTCCCAAAGAAGAAAGTGCAAGTGTGCAAGGGTAGCCTTCCTTACTCAGCATGGACAAAATGAGACCAGTAAAATTTGTGAGTCTTCATGCTCTACTTCAGATGGCTGCATTTCCCTGGTGTGGAGCTCTGAGGACCTATAACCAGATGTGCCTGTGCTCCAGAGCCTGCTGTTTCTCATAGACCTTTTACTGTTGCTCCAGATGTTTAATTTTGCTGGCTCTGACCACCAGACACATTCTAGTGCTCAAAACTATGAGTTATTCTGTAGTAATGTTGATGATCTGTTTGTTTAACCTAATCTCAGGCAGTTCATCCATGTGCTCAAATTGTTTCAAAACTTTACTTATGGACAAAAGTGAGTTTTAGTCAATAGGAGGGATAGAAAGACATAAATAATTAGAGATAAATGTTAGTCAATGTTATGAAGTGTGAGTGATACCAAATGTGTAGAGGTATAATTTAAAAAAAGGGAATTGGTTAATCATGAAAGTATTCTTTTCTGTGAAATTAGCCAAAATTTCAACACAGGAGAAACAAGATTAAATCAAGTTTTCTTCATTGACCAGTTCTGAGTAATTTGTATAACACTGAAATAACTATTTCATTACAGGCTTCACAGAAACTATTTTCTATGAATCAAACTTCTGCCTGAGTTCATACATAGTTTTATTAAAAAGCAGTCATGCCTGTTTGTGCTTATTGTCTGACCTACTTTCTACAGCTGTTTTCTAGCAGTAGCATGGGTATTTACTAGACATTGTAGTTTGGAAATCCTAAAATCTTTAGTGTCAGTCTTTCATAAAAAAGTTTTCTGACTGCTTTTAAATTCATATTATATAAATAATGGTCTTCAATTTCATCTTCTCAAGGATATGTTTAAAGCATGTTGTAGCTAGAGTAATTATTTTGGATTTTGATGTTTACTAAAATTATAAACTGTTATGTTTGAAAAGGGGTGTACAGGGCATTTAGTCCAATCCACTCTATGAAAAGTGTCTTTTATTCCATTTCTGATAGACGCACATTAATGCTTTGCTTGAATAACTCTATGTCAGGAAATTAGATTACCTCCTGGTACATGATGTTGAATAGATGGGCAATGCAATTAGGTGAGAAAAAAACTTTCTTGTTTTCAAACTGCATTTTTATTTATAAAACTTACTGATTATGTTTCAGTCTACACAGACATGGAAGAATAAACATGCAGCCTTTACACCCTGTGCCTTATAGCAATGTCCTGACAAATGTCTTCTAGTATGTAGATAAATGCAGGAGACCAGTAGACATCGTCTTCACTGTTCCTGGATACTGATTCAATTTGTGTGATACGTAAACTGTAAAAATGTGTCTCTAAATAATATATACCCTTTAATTGATACAGGACAAGTTGTTTAATTTCTAAATATTAAGACACCAATAGCATGGAATATTGTAAAAGTAAAATGCAGTGGTAACTAACAGGGCCAGTATAGAAACAGAGGCTGAGGTTTGCATTAAGCCCTGGTTTTAGTTTTCTTGATACTGTCTTTTCATTTTTGCTTTGCTCTTTCTTTTCAAGAAATGAGTCCTATGTGGAAAATTACTATGTTATATTCTTTTCTTGAGCATAGCTCATGGGTGAGCCCATACTCTTCTAGCAATAATTTATATCTAACCAAATTAATACAAGGCAACAAATTCACTCTTTGTACTACACAGTCCTTGAAAATATATGAAAATAATGGAGTGTATGAATAATTATGAATAAGTTTATGAATTAGTTTATGATCAATAATTTACAATGTTTTAAATTCCTGAGAAAGGTAGCAGAAAGATTCATTACATGAATTATTTCCCTTAAAAAATTCAGTCTTTTTCAGTCATGTTCAATAAATATTTTGTTGCCTGTGGGGCCTAATGAAAATTATGTATTATAATCGTTTGTCTGATGGTGGTATAAGCACAGCTTAAGGCACAAAATGGCTTTTTGATGTGGCTTCCAGCAGTTTTTGAACTCATTCTTACAATAATTAAATACCTTTTAAAGTGATTATAGATCTTTCTGATTACAACTATTTTTTAGACAAATAGAATTATTTGCTCAGTTTACGGAATCTTCAAGAGCTGATGAATTTTTTCAGATATACCAAACATCTTTTTAGTGTTGTGTTTTTCAGTGAAATAAATTGTTTGACTGACACATCATTACATTATTATTTAAAAATTATAACTTTTTCAGTTCCCGTTAGCTTTTTTTCATTTCTTAGTGATTTTTTTCAGAAAATTAAATTGTTCTGATTTGAGCCAGAGAAATGGCCTAGCAGTTAAGAGACCATATTGCTCTTCCAGAAGACCGAGTCCCTTATACCAAAGTTAGATGGTTCATAACTGCTTGTAACTCCAGCTCCAGGGGATCTAATACCTTCAACTAAACTCCACAGGAGCCTGTATTCACCTGAGAACACATACAAACACCACACCCACACCACACACACACACACACACACACACACACACACACACACACACATACACACAATTTGCTCAGTTTCCACTAACTTAAAAAAGCTAATACAAGTATGTATATATAAGATAGCACTTACTAGTCTGAAACTTCTCATTTGTTTACAAAGATGAACTTTGGTGAGGATCACAGTGGGCACTGATTTGCATCATTTTTTTCCCCAACAAATAAATACATAGAAAGAAAGGAGAGTGTTGTTGGAACCCAAGTAGAAATTTCCAATATAATATTAGTAATTTCTTGAGTATAATTAACTACTTTGGTGTGTCCACTAAGTGGTTCTATCCTCATCTGTTCAAGAATTTCCATCTTACATTACAGTACCCATTGTTATCACCTATGCTGTACAAACTCAATCTCTTCATGCTCATCCTCATTTGGTCCTGCTCTCTCTCCCCCACACACAACTATCAACCTCTTATAGACTCACCAAATCATAAATTTATTTTTTAATTTCTGTAGTAAGTAAATTAATATGGAGACTTTAAATTCAAATGGGATAGTGGATTTTTGTGCAGTATGAAAAATATGATAGAACTTAGAAGCACAATTACTGTAATGGAGAGGAGCATGATTCAATCAAAATCAATTCACAATTTCTTCTACTTAGTCCTGCTCTTATCTAAAGCCAGATTAAGATTTAGTATACTTCTAGAAAAGAAATCAAAGTGAAAAATAGGAGGGCTATGGTAGAAAGTATTTCTCTTTAGTGGTCATAAATGTTCCAAATATAATAGTATATTAATAATGAAAAGAAAATTTCTGACAGTCACTCAAAACGGTTGAAATTAAATTATGCATGATTAGTATTACTTGTTATTATACATTAATTTATACAACACATTATAAATTATATATATTTGTCACAGAATAATCATTAGTGGTTCTTTTTTATTAGTGTACTAATTTGGAAAGTCAGATATATTTGAAGGAGAATTATTCTTCGACCACTTGTGCATGGTCAGGGTTCATACTCAGGTCCATACTCAAATTTAGCAATTGGCAATTTGAATCTATTGCCTGTTATAACCTCACTACAAAGTGGATTTTTTTTCTCTGAATTGACATGCATTGTTAAGAAATGGTCATTAAGTTCCTTAAACATACTTGTTTTCTTAGAATATGAGAGTGTCTGGAGAGTGCCTTTTCACACAGGTGCCAGGATATAAAATTCATATTGCATTCTCTTGTTCCTTCATTTTTATTGTTTATGTACTTCTTTTCTTGTACACCTGTGCGCAAATTCACTTAAGAATAAAGAACATTAAAAGTCTGAAATGTATTTTAAATACATTCAGCAATACTTTCTCCATAATCATTCACCATAAAAATATATGTAAGCATATTTAAATATGAATAAATAAGAGTAGTGGTTATTGGTGACTGGTAATTTGACAGGATCTAAAGTCACTTGTAGGTAGGACTTTTGGACATGTTTATGAGATATTGTCTTGATTAGGTTATTTTTTGTCATGAGACTCATTATAATATGAATGCGGCCATCTCTGACACTGATATTCATCACTTTCTATTTTCTTTTTTTGTTGTTATTCTTCATTTGTTTGTTTTGTTTTATATATATATATATTATTATCTGATACAACACATCCTTCCTGTAGTTTCCCCTCTCTCCACTCCTCTCAGCCTCCCCCTCTACCTCTCTCTTCCCCAGATCCACTCCTCATTCATTTTGGCTACTCTGTGTTTTCTATTGCAGATGTGGTATGACTAGGTGTAATGTACTAAAAACCTTGACTTCCCCACCATTCATAATATTTTCTTCACCATAAAGGAGAGTTACAACTGAGATAAAAACAATGGGAGAGATGTTATAAATAAAAAAAAAATCGAAAGGGGTAAAATTCTAGGATAGAAATTAATTTATATAAAACAACAATATTCATTTAATTAGAGTGTAACTCGATGTTTGAATAGTCACCTAGCATATGTGGGGTCCTGGGTTCAATGCCCAGTACTGCAGAAATTGCAATGTTTGTGAATAAATGTACTAAAACATTGTTTTCTCTCCAAAGTGAAATGTTATATTGGTTGTACTTAGTAAAGTCCAATGTTCCATGTTAAATTTTAATAACTTGACTTGGAATTTTAATTCCTTGGAATTAAATACTTTTATTATTAATATAAGAATATGATTTTCTTTTCAATTAACTAATCTATATTTCAGGTAGGATATATTCAGTTGTATTTACAGGCATCTATTTTGACTTTAGCAATAAACAACTAAGAAGTAGATACAGAGTCGTCCCCACTTCATGGGATCAACATAAATATCTGATGTTCTTACATAGAAAAATAAATTTATCAGCTGACAAAAATAACTAAAATATGAAGAGAAAAACTCAAAATAATTAATATGTAATATAATATTTATGTGTATTAGCTACTTTTGTCTTATAAACTGAATTTTGAGATGCATTATGGATATATCACTTTTTCACCTATTTGTTTTTTTAAATTATTGGCAAATTCTCACTGAAGCATTTGTTGAAATCTCTACTTCTACATAGAAAACTAAGACCATAAAAATGTAATATAATATTTGTGTGCCATTGACTACCTGTAGTTTATCAACTGAATTTTGAGATATACTGGATAACTCCTAGAGACATGATTTCACTAGTTTGACCCTTGGTTATTACTTACTAACAGCTGTCCTGTATGGTCTAGAGAATGATCTATGATAGACATACTTTTGGATTTAATGAATGAGTTTACTAAATGCGTAACTATAAAAAAAAGAATGAAGAACAAGTAGAGAGGTAGACAAATTGATGAATAGACAGAAGGACAGATAGATAGAAAACACCATGAACTTGAGTACTCAAAAATGACCAACAGAAAGCAGCTAGGAAGCCCACTGACACAGTCATCTGGAGTTACCATTTCAATAGAGGTGCTTCCATTGCTGAATCCTCTAATGTTATACTTGTATCTAGGTGGTTATTAAATTAATGTAAAATAATCTTTAAATATAAAAATAAATATTAATATTAACAAAATTATCATTGTTTAAAAGTCAAATTGAATGTCATTGACTGGCATAATAAATGATTATGAAGACTATAGAAGATAGGATAATATAACAATAGGAGTAAGATGTCCTCTCATTCAAGAATCCTAACACATAATGAAGTAAGGAAAAATCATGTAAAAATTCACATTGCAACTATAATCCATCACAACTGAGTGAATGGACTTCTAATTCCATTCAGGTTTGACAATAATATGATTTGGCAAGCAGGCAAAGAATTATTTTTCTCTGCCCAGGGGCTATTGTCTTCAAACACATGCTACTTTCAATGGCTTCACAGCCACATTTTAATTTAAAATTTCAGTAAATCTTTAATTTAAAACTAGTGTCATTTAAACATTTAAATTCTCATAACATGCTTTTCAATCAAGTCAATAACTAAGGTCACAAAGGAATCTCACAGAAGTTGAAACAGAGCAGATTCTTGCTACAGTGCATACCTGATTTTCAAATCAGGCCTTGATCACAATCCATTTATCAAGAGTGAAAGCTCATGGGATGGCTTGCTTCAGGGCTATCACTACAGTCTTGCTATTAAGCACAAAGCCATGGTGCTTCAGGGATATCTCTACAGTCTCGGTATTAAACAAAGCCAGGGTACTTCAAATGAGTGCGATGCTCAACTCATGCTCTAAATTTTATGGTAAATAAAGTGTAAAGACTAAATTACTTCATTAGAGTTATTCGTGTGTGTGTGTGTGTGTGTGTGTGTGTGTGTGTGTGTGTGTGTATGTGTGTGTGTGTGCCCTTTAACACAAGCATTTATGCCAAGAAATACAAGGGCAGATCAGAGGATAACTTGACTGAATTGGTTCTCTCCTTCCACTATATGTGTCCTGAGACTGGAATGTTGGTTGCTAGGATTGGTGACATATGCCTTTCACCACTGAGCTGTTTACCCAGATCAATTTCAAACTTTCATTTTCTCTCTTCCTTCCTTCCTTTCTTCCTCCCTCCCTTCTTCCCCCTTCCCTACCTTCTTTATTTCTTTTTTCTTTCCTTTCCTTCTTTCTTTTTTGAAAATTTAATTTAAAAAATGGGGGTTGTGGTGAATTGAGATAAAAACCAACAAAAAGCAGGCTGCAATAATCGGTTCTTTCCTTTCACTAATGTGTCCCAGCAGTGGAACTGAGGTCACCATGTATGGTGAAAAGTGCCTTTATTCACTGCACTCATTGCTTTCCTGACAAAGACTAAAATTTTATGATTGCTCAAAGGCTAGGGATGTAACTCAGTGGTGGAGAACTTGTCTGGCATCCATGAAGTCCTGGATTTCATACACACCACTCTACCTAGGAAAAGGATGATTCATGTTGTTAATATTTTCACAAAGATTCTTGTCAGATAGGCGTTAATGGAGACTGAAATCTATCCATATATCCATATTCTGCAGGGGAAAATCTAGTATATCAAATGCTTTGGAAAATTCCTTGGCCATTCCTGTCTTTTATCTTCCCTAATAAACATGTATTTTTGGTCAACAACTTAGGTAAAACTTAAAGTCACATATATCATAGAATGATATTTTACAAGATGATGTTTAAAGACACTTTCAGTTAGTAATTGATGAAAATTTTCAGAGAAAAATATTTTCTTCCCTTGGAGTGTCTTAATAAAGAAACATCCTCTTCAATGATGATCATATACAATCACATGACTTTCCATTTCTTTGAGTTACTTTCACTTGGAGGCTGAAAAAAAAAAACCATAAAGTAACCTAGAGCCACCTGCTCATCAAAAGAGTATCCTGAGTCTCTCATGGCATATGGTGATTATGAAAAGTGAAGGAGGCCAGCTTATTCTTCCTTCCTTTTTGATTTCCAACCTTCCAGATATTTTTATTTCTCCTTTTGCAAGCTAATAAAGAATAAGTTGCCTAAGGACGTGTTGTGGCAAATGGCTTTGATTCCAGAATTCAGGAGGGAGAGGCATCGGATCTCAGAATTCCAGGCCAGCGTGATCTACAGAGAGTTTCAGGACAGCCATGCCTATAGAGAGAATCCTGTCTCAAAATAACAACAACAACAACAAAGAGTAGATTGCTTAGATTCTTCTAGAACAGTATTTGGAATCTGTTCATTTTGAATAATTAATGGCTACAAAATTCATTTGCTGAGAATTTGGTGCTCAAATATAGAACTATTTTTACTTAAAATGAGGAATTTACTTGGGCAGATTTTTAATTATCAGGTAACTTTGTTCAAAGTAACATTTAGATCATAAGTGCAAAATATATTCTTATCTTGGTCAGGAAAAATAAAACAGAAGAGTCTTAACAATTGAGAACATATGATGAAATTATCTAGAACATAAGCCAAATATACTGATTGCCATATATGAAGGACACACATACACACAAACAAACAAATACAAAATACCTTCAAATACAACTACTCAACTGAATGAATAAAATTACTTTAGTGAGAGTACAGCATGCCAGGGATTATGTGGAATGCTTTCATACATTTGGTCACTCTAGTCACCCAACATCCATTTTTTTTCAAGAATTTGAAAGTGAGACTAGAAGAAGCAGATAGATTGTCACTTACAGGGGTTCCCTAGCTTTCAAAGTTGGCATTTTTACCTTCTAGGCCTGTGTCAATTTGACTTCTCTGGCCTGACCTCAAAGTGTTTGTTTCTCTGACAAGAGGCCTGTTTTCTTGTTTTAATCCCAGGCACATCAATGCTATATTCAGTTGAAGCCTGTATAGTCTGGCCTCCAGCTCCATTGTATATGCAATGTCTTTCTAGCATGAGAGATGTCCCAGCTTGAATGGAACCTTTACATTTCCCCTCATTTATATCATTATCCAATAAATTAAATGATAACAATGCAAATAGATAATCCCCAGCACGACACACTAACAAGTTTCTTATAAGAACAATCTTTCACATATGATAAACTTAGCTAAAATCTGTGGCCACTAATTTGTCTTTTAACCATAATCAGTAGCTTGTAAGTAAAAAAAAAAAAATGCTACTTTTATCACAGATCATCTTTCCTGAATTCCCATTTCCTAATACTTACTGTACTGTGATGGTAAATTCCAATTGTCAATTTGACATAATGTAGAATCCTCTTTGAGTTTGGCCTCTACACATCGCTATGGGGGTTATTTTGATCACACTGAATGAGATAGGCAGACCAGTCCACTGTGAGTGGCACTACTCTCTCATTGGGATACTGGACTGTATAAGTGGATAAAGCAGCAACATGTAGCTATCTCTCCCCTTTCCTTTGTGGATGTTATGTGGCCTACTGCTTGAATTTCCTATTGTCTTGACTTCCCAGCCATTGTGAACTGACTCCATTGAGTTGCTTTTTTTCAGGATATAATATTAGAGAAAAAAATAAAATGCATGTGTATTTAAAATAGAGTTCAAATTATTTTTTAAGAGAGTGCAATACATGAAGTGTGAAGACAAATACAGAATAAATTCAGGTCTTCACAGTCTCAGATTAACTGAAATATTAATTTATGATTGTTCTTTGAGACGGCCTCTTACATGTCATATCAATCTGTATCTGTGTCTTGCCAGGGAATTGTTCCTCCCAGCAAAACATTTACTGATCCGTGAACAACCCCAAGGTGGCTGCAGGAATATACACCATTCGTTCTTCCCTTTAAAATCTTCTCAGCTTTCTACTTAAATCAAGAAGAACTGATCCATTTTGTGAATTATGATGAGATGACCCAAAGCAGAACCTGTTTCTATCATGTACCGCCGTCCCTCCACATCTGTTATTTTCTGCATCACTATTACATTTGTGTCATTGTTCATTTCAGTTTTCATTTCTTTCACCTTGAAAAATATTACAATAGAAATAAGATTAGTTAATACCCACATTTAACTCTGTGGTCATAAATATTCGTTGCAGCCTTCTCTGATGATAATAACAGCCATATTAGAAAGACTGTTTAATACTACCTATGTATGTTGAACATGTGCACATTTAGATAGTTGATACATATACGAGCTAATTAATTATTCATTGTATGACAAAGCCTATTTAATCTCAATTTATATCTGTTGCTAATTCAATTTTATTATAATCAAATGAGTGAAATCAGTAGGGTATTGTAGATACATTACTTTCAAAATATACACGCCTGGATCTGTGAATGAACACAGGTATTGATATATACATATACATGCAATCTCTGTTAGTTTTACCTAGACTCAACTATAATAAAAGGAAATTTCACATCTAATTACCCAGTGCCATAATTTCAGATGGCACATCTGGCTGATTGTCCTCACTGTGCGTTATTATGGGATTCAGCACCTGCTCTGACTAATTCAGAGAAATATCAGGTAGTGGGAGAAGAAAGGGGTCCACCAGGTGTTGGTAATTTGACTCCAAGGACAATAATCTTATGCTCAACTGCAGGCTGTCTTCTTACAGTGGGAAGGCCGTGCACAGCAATTCTACTGTCCTCATCTTTCCATGCAACTCGCTCAATTGTTTCCCCGATTCTTTCTATTTTCAAGCATTTTTCCCAGTTTCCATTTACTCTTATTCCTCATTCATTGGATGATGACAGATAAAGCACAGCCCTAAAAAACACTTAAATACCAGACTAAATGCTTTCCAATTAAATGAAATCTTAAGGTCAGTTCAATTGGGTGACCTGAATTATGGATCTTATATGTAATTTGTTATTTTGGACTCGAGGTTATGGGGAATATTTATTCCTTCATTATCTTTGACAATAACATGATGGAGTCAGAGAATATATGCATCTTGGGATCTAAGATATTTTTGATCTTTGCTTTATATATTGACAACACAGAAGGGTCAACATGGCAATAATTTTTATGTCTCAAATCTTCATTATCTGTGTTCAAATCTGTAGCTGTGGCTGTCTTGACAATAAAATTTTTGCAAACTTGTGAATTTCTGATAAACTTCTTAATAAACTTTATATGTTAATCATACCAATTGTTTTTTTTATAGATACAACTCTGTATTAAATTGCAGTCACATTATATTTCTTAATTGTAACCAGGCAACTCTTCTAAACAATTGTACCTTAAGATTTCTTGAAGTCACATGATTTAATTTTCTATTTTAACTATAAATATTCTGAAAGGAAAGAATACAGTATTCCACTGTTGACAGGCTGTTTAATCTTTGTTCTGGCTTGTTGTATGTTGGCTCTAGTCAACAAATAGAAGGTTTGATTTTAGCATGATTGGTGTAGGAGTACTGTAAGGAATAAAATTTTTCTTGTTGCTGTTTAATACATCAGACGCAGAGCAACTTAAAGAAGGAAGGTGCTTTTTTATTATAGTTTGAGAATATATAGCTAACATTGGCTGGGTTGTAAGGGAGGCAGTAGATGAGGCAAGTGTTCACATTTCATCTGCAGAGAGGAGGCAGAGAGTGATGAATACTACATTTGAATTGCTTTAAAATAAAATATCTGTGGGGGAAGGCATCCCCTGGAAAGAGCTAGAAACCTAGTTCAGAGGAAATTTCCAAGAATCTATGAGGGTGATCCTAGCTAAAACTCCTAGCAATAGGAGTTATGGAACCTGAACCGGCCATCTCATGTGACCAGGTAAGACATATGGTGGAGGGTTTGGACACCAACCCAGCCACAAAACTTTCAACCTACAGTTTGTCCTGTCTACCAAATGTGCTCGGGTAAAGGTGGCACAAAATTTGTGGGAGTGGCCAGCCAATGACTGGTCCAGCTTGAGACCCGTATCTTCAGAGGGAGCTCACCTTTGACACTGCCTGAACAGAGACCGAGGATAGAACCAAACACGACTGGGAGAAAAAAGTCAATGGAATGATTCTTAATGATACTCTGCTATACTCATAGATTGATCCCTAGTCCAGTGGTCATCAGAGAGGCTTCACCCAGCAACTGATGGGAGCAGATGCAGAGACCCACAGCCAAACATTTGGTAAAGTTGGGGGAATTCTGAGGAAGAAGGGGAGGAAGAAATTTTAGGAGCCAGAGGGTCAAGGACACCAGGAGAAAATGCACAGAATCAACTAACTTGGCCTTTATGAGTCCGTTTATTTCATGGTCACTTAGTAGAATAATTGTAGTACGTTTTACCTCAGCTCACATGACTTACTTAGTAACATGCTTTTTGCCTAATTGGCAGTGTCAGGTATGGGTTCTCTCCAGTAGAGACGGCCTTAAATTCAACCAAAGTACAAACAGCACACTTACCTAGAAAAAATAGGGGGAGCAATACCACTCACACAAAATATATATCTTGTAATAAAACTAAGGAAGTCAAAGACATGTATAATAAAACCTTTTAAGGCAGTGAAGAAAAATTGAAAATGATATCTAAAGGTGGGAGACCTTCCATCTCATGGTTGATAGGACTGATACTATGAAAATAATCATCATTTCTCCTTTTAACATAGTGTAGGATCCCTTCTCATAGGCTGTCCTGGTCTATACTTAGGGTTTGTCTTCTCATGCAAACTTTTCTGAAAACAGCTTCACCAACACATACAGACTTGGGTTTCCAAGATGATTTTGTGTCCATTGAGGTGAAAAACAAAGCTGATTTTTACAGAACTGATTTAGTATTCCAGAGAAGATAAATTTGCATCTGTGAATAATTATCTATTCCTGGTTCTGTCCATATTCTGGAAGCATACATCCATATCTCATCAGTCTTTTCCTATTTAAAAAAAATCATATTCATTTATTCTGATTTGTTTGTTTTTATTACTGGATAAGCTATCCATATGTTAATTATATTATTATAATTCCCCTACACATAGTCATTCTTACTATTCTACTTTTGCCCTACATAAACTAGTCACACAAACTAACTCAAATCACAATTGCTGGTGTAGTATTAAATGCTCTTCAGTACATTAGTGTTGTGTCTTTCCTAAAGCTAAGGCATACAGTACTTATTTCAGAGGTTAATTATCTAAAAGGCACACTGAGACCTTTGTACCTGGCAATGAACATGGGTCTGTAGTTGAGGATTTAAACAGCCCCCTAGTTGCCTGTGTTTTCTTGTAAAGACTGTACTCATTGCTTTTATTAAAGCTGTTCATGAGTTCATATTGTGAAATTCTAATTTACTCAACAAGTTTGACCCATTCAAATTTGAAATACTATTTATAGAAAGATACCCTTTAAGTTGGTCCAAATTAATGATTTATCTAAATACATTGTCTGTCTGTTGTAGAATGATTCTTAAAAGTTCTTATTAATAAAATCAAACCTGAGGCCAGTTATTGGGTTGGACCCTGGAAGATCAGAGATCCACAACAAGCCACATCTATCTCACCTCGCCGGATCCTCAGCTGGTCTTGCTTCCTCAGACTGGAGGCCTCTGAGTCCTCATCCAGAATGGGTCTCAGCTGAATTGTGCTGCTAGAAACCTGAAAGCTTAACCAGGCCAAATGCTTAACCAGCCAAAAGCTTCTAGTTTCTGGTCCTCATGCCTTATATACCTTTCTGCTTTCTACCACTACTCCTTGGGA